>VZRF01006809.1:47693-91565 GCA_013396875.1 Vireo altiloquus | reverse complement strand
CTTCACCACCAAGAAGAGCAGCTGGAGAGGAACAACAGAACATCCTTGGGATCCATGGAGTGGGGAAATTTTCCTTATTCTCTCCCTGTCCCTCTTTCTGTCCCCCACCACCTATTTTCTACTTCTTTCTTTATTATTTAAAACTATCTTAATACTTTTTTACTAGCGAACTTCTCCCCCTTTCTCTACAATCACAGGTTTTTTTAGTAGTACGACAATCAGAATCAAATGAATTCTTAGGGATGTAGGATGTTCTTCTGCATATATACGTATTATTGAATTCAGTAATGTTCCTTTCAGTATAACATCCTCTGGGAACACAAAAACAAGCTCTTTATACTTCCAGGTAATAGTTGAAATTGGCTAATANCTTTCTCCCCCCCCCCTCTCTCTCTCTCATATTTATCATCAAATAAAACCCATACTATTGACTGGCACATGGTCTTGTTTGCACCTTAATTTGGGCAGAGAAATTTACAAAGAACCTGAATAATAACCAGATCTTAACACTGTGTAACCACGATACTCTTGGAAAACAATGTGAAACTGTCTTGATTTTTTAAGTGTATTTTCTTTTTTTTTTTTTCTTTTGCAAATAGAACAGGTAGCACTCTACAAGAATATATATGAGAGCAACCAGATGTAAAAATAGTGCTGCACACTGATAATTGGAGGAGAACAGCAAAATAAAATCCTCACTGAAATGTGGAAGCACAAGCTATATTGCCTTTTGCCTCAAGTATATCACTGTCCATCAATTAAATGGCATTCCATGCTTTATATTTCAAAAAAAAGAATAAAATGCTTAACGTTCACTCTATTTTTAAAATAAATTGGATTGGATAGCTGAATCAAAAATCAGACTGCTCATATAGCTCTCAATCTTTCAGCCAAGTAATATCTATATAATTATTTTTCATTATTATTCAAAATTATCTCAATAATTTCGTTACTAGTGAACTTTTCCCCCTTTCTCTACAGTCACAGGGATTTTTAGTAGTATGACAATCAGAATCAAATTAATTCTTAGGGACGTAGGATGTTCTTCTGCATATATACGTATTATTGAATTCAGTAATGTTCCTTTCAGTATAACATCCTCTGGGAACACAAAAACAAGCTCTTTATACTTCCAGGTAATAGTTGAAATTGGCTAATAAAAATATACCTAGAACTATAGCACTTCATCACACACCTCTAGTTTCCTTTTATCTAA
Organism: Vireo altiloquus; assembly: GCA_013396875.1. Taxonomy (NCBI): domain Eukaryota; kingdom Metazoa; phylum Chordata; class Aves; order Passeriformes; family Vireonidae; genus Vireo; species Vireo altiloquus. Next base: position 90,349 of record VZRF01006809.1, on the reverse strand, counting down.
TATACTCTTTATGGTTTTTTTGCCTTGAATTTAGATTTTGCAATAGTGGAAACGGATTTTTTTTTTCAGAAATACAAAACTGCAAAGTACATATATTGTGATATTTGCTGAAGAGAATAATAGAAGCAGTGGATCAAAATGAAACATTACTATTATGTAGATATGCTAGCTTCTTTTATAGTTATAGACAAAGTTAATAGACATTGTATCTTAATATCTAAGTTTTCTTAGAATTGAAAAAGGGATGAATATACTCACAAGCCAAATGAAAATGAAGTTCTGTTAGAATGAAGAGTGTGGAATGAATATAGAATAGAATCCCAAGAAAATTATAGTTTAGACCTATTATATGTTGCACTGACAATAAAAACACATTTAGAAGGGAATGTACAAACATATGAATGAATTTTCTATTCAAATATGAGAATAAAATAATTCTGAAATAATTTTGAAATACTAAAATTCAGACAGTCCAAACCCATTAATTAACACTTTGTTCAGTAACAGGAAAAACCTTAGTATGAGCTGCTATAAACCCTGCAACGAAAGCAGAAGACAGGGAATCAAAGCATAGTAACAACTGTTGGCCTCTTTTTCTTAAATTCTTCACAGATTCCAAAAAATTTGCAGGTCCCAAGAAATTAATACTTACAGTAGAAGTATTGCAAAGCCTTTTTCATGGTGCTTTGCTTCACAGAGTAGTTTCAAACTAAAAGAATAAAATACTATTTTATATCTAAATAATATTGAAAATGATAAACAGATTCTCTACTATCTGTCATAAAAGAGATGACAACACATTTGATAAGGCTGGCCACTCAAGTGTTATGAAACTTATATTTGCTTATTTTTCTATTTTTATTTCTATATTTCACAAATTTTCTATTGCTTAAAGAAGTATAATTTGTAATAATTGCTATTTTATCATGTCTTTATAGTATGCTGTAATATTTCCATCCTGTTGCATTTTAGATCAAGATTGGCTGTTCCAAATTCTTTTGGAATTTGGACAACTTCAGGGACATCACCTTTATTGTGTTTGTAGATTGCATTTGTGTAGCATCAACAGTTGTTCATACTCACTTGCAAAGAGAAAGAAAATAATTCAAAGAGGATATCTATCAAAGTTAACACGTCTAGTATCTTTCAGTTTAGAGCATAGTAGGGTGATATATCATATTACTGCAAAACACATCATAGTATATCCTAGATTTGAAAAAAAAGAAACCAAAACCCAAACCTACCTTCAAAATATGTTTACATGAATTCTAATAACTTCTTTTATTACTCTTTGGGAAAGAATTAAAAAAGAAGGGATGAAGTCATGCATATAGATAAGCATTCATATGTGCCTATATATAGAAATGCAGGCTGGTTTGGGGTCTTCTGAAGGATTTTTTGTGCATGTATAGTAAGAAGCTATGCAACTAGAAGGATTTATTTCTGTGAACTTTTATATTTTTTTCCACTGTCTAAATTGTTAAAATTCAAAATGGCAGAATTCAAAGTCCGTAAAAATGTGTGAAAAATGAAACATAATGTCTGCAACACAATAGATTATTTTAAGGTATGAAAACAGCAGTAGATGAATTTGAGGACAGAAGGAAGAGGAATTTGAAGATGACAATAAAACATTCAATCTTTCTGCCAAGAATTATGACCTCAATTTTAAACAGCAGATTACAGAAAGGGGATTAAATGTTCTGAGCACTGCTGACATTTTGAAAGTGAGTATTTAATTTATAATTTACCAGAGAAGAATCAGAAAAATCAGTGAGCAAAAGTTAATGACTATAGACAAAAAGCTGGTTTCAGGCTTACACTGATGTACTATAATATAAAAGAAAAAAGATGAGAAGGAGTAGGTCATGTTGACTGCTTTCCTCAGCTCTCTAGCAAAATGTTTGCAGCTGGATGCCCAACTGCTTGAGGGCTTGGCAAACATATAGACAAAACACAGATAATTTTGCTATGCACAGATGTATGGAATAAGTATGAAACAGGCAATATTTAGTGTCTGTATTTTGTATATCCATACATTTCTTCATCACTGGATGCTTATGCCACAGATGATGCAAACCCTCTTTGAAAAAACACCTAAAACTTTAACCATGAGTACATGATCTGCTAAGCCTGGGTCTTCCCTGTTGCCTCCCTGCAGGGTGGTCCCAGAACTTCCATTTGCTGTGAAATTTGTGAGTATACAGAGTAAAAGAACACTAATCTCAGCATTCATGTTCTTTTCTGAATGCAAATCCATCCGTGATATTTCACACATCTGGTGACAATGGAGAGTAAAAGCCACAATAATTCAGACATCACAGTAAGTAAAATGCCAAGATTTTGGGAGAGCTTACTTTGAAGTACACAGTGCAAAGAAGTGAAGAAAAAGTTAATATTGGATTTTCTTTTCTGAATGAATCACAGGGTGCATTCTCAGACTGTATGTGAGTAGCTACCTAATGTGAACTTTGGTTATGTACTTGGGGAAGCTGAAGAGAGTTCATCTGGAGAAGCTACTGAATCTGAAAATTATGAAAATGTATGAAAAGCAAGCAAGATTAATGAGGAGGAGGCATTTGGTGGCATAATCTATAGGGATACATAAGTGAAGTGGCTGCCACTTGATGGTGCTGATGAAGTAGAAAAGAAAATCAGTACAAAAGACTAACAAGAAGAAATTAAAAACATAAAGGAAAGCATTCAAAGAATCAGTGAAGAATTACAGGAGACTAGGAAATACTAGTTACACGATGTCCCAGAGAAGAAGAAGAAGCAGGAACATCAAAATCAATTGCAGGTGAATTTTAGTTAGGCAAGATGTCTGTCATGGCCAGACTAAGGGTTGGTTTTAGTGAAATGAAAACCCACCTATGTGGAAGACAATCAAGTGTTAGAGGGTCTTTTTCAGTGTTACTCCACAAAGAGCAATAGGTATAAATCTGGGAAGGAGACAAAGAGATATCAGCAATTATAGAGAACAATTTAAATGGTTTAATCAACAGTAGTAATTTCGCAGTGATTGCTGTGGACAATTTTTCTTGTCTACTGGAAAACAGGGAAGATGAATTGTTTATGTAATACACATACTTCATCAAAAGGGAGAAGACATATCTAAGAAAATAAAATCAATAAGATAGTAAGTGGAGTAAAAAAATTACAAGTGCAATACATTTTCCTTAATTAAACAGTAGCTTCATTATAAAGGCAGCTTTAGAAATATTTAAAAGTCTATTGAACTATATTCTTTTGCAACAATTATGTAATTAAGTGCGTTTTATTGTGCATTTCCAAAGTATTATTTTGTAACATAACAGACATTGCTGATAAATTCAAAATAAAAGCTTCTGAGCTGTCTTGATTCATGTTGGATGCATCAGATCAGTAGCTTGTCAGCTATATTTCCCTCATAGACAGGAACATTTCACCCTTTTGAGTTATTATTTACCAAGATACAATTTTCCAATTTCAAATAGAAATTCTGATGGAAATTTTCTAATTTCATCCATATTTTGTGTTATTTCAGAGTAATGGAAAGTTTGATTCAGATAAGGAGAATACAATATAAACCCACAGATTCATCAGAATAAAATACAACTAAAAACTGGTTGTGCATACTGCCAATAAATAGTACATCAAGAGGAATTTTTTAATGCACATGCATTTTATACTTTTGTATACTTTTTTATATAAATAGACAAATAACTATGTGACATACTTGCTATGGAATACATTTATAGTTAATAATTTTACCTGACCATTAATACTAATTTGGTCCTGACAAATATACTTAAAACTTTTTGAAGCCCTAGTAATTTCACCAATAGTAATAGTTGAAAAGTATCTGAAAATTATATTGGTTTTATTTATTAAAAGATGCATTGAATTGCCTTAAAAAATATTCCTGATCATTTTAATGTATTAGAGATTCTGACGTATCAGAAGAGTCTGAGAGGCTTGGAATTTTTCTGGATGGAGAAGAGTAGGCTTGTGAGAACTTAACAGATTGTGAAATACTTCATGGAGGGAATTTAAGAAAACAGAGCCAGATTCTTCTCATCGTTATTCAGCAAAAAGAAAGGAGATAAAGGGCAAAANGCATAAGATGGCTTAACTTACCTCAAAATATTTATTTTTTACTTGCATTTCTGTCCATATATAAATATAAGAAATAGGGATCTAATCTAAATAAAGTCTGCCAAGTCAAACAAGAGGATGTCCGCTGACATAAGAGTTCTTAATTAAGGATTCACTAAATATTTGTAAGTCATTCTGCATACAGAACAGAATCATAGGAAATTATTGATAAGTAAAATATTCTAGAAATAAATAAGCAATCCTTCCCTCCAAATATATTTTGTAATTATTTTCACAAAAAATAAAAGAGTTGGGTCACAGTCGAGCCTACATTGTTGAAAGGAATAGTGGCACTTTTTACTGGGTTTATCCTGGTGCTTTATGGAGATGATGTAGATTTTTCATCACATTTTGTGCAGCACAGCTTTGTTCACACTTACTGTGATTAGACTAAACAAATTTTATTTAATGATTGTTGTGATGAAAAATAATAGCATTTCACTCGAATAGAGAATTTTGCTTGAGTAGCAAAATGCTTCTCACTAGAAGAAAACAGTTTTAGTTACTCCAGCCTCCCAAAACAGATGTTTTGAATAAAATCAGGTTGTCTTTCATTCTAGAATTTATTTATGTAAACAATTCCCCTGAAATAAAGAAAAAAACCTGGAGACTTCCAGCCTTTCCTTAGCAGTGTCCCCCTCAGGGAAGCAATGGCAGAACCATCCTGATGTGGGAGCCTCCCTGGGAAAAGGGGACCCTGAGAGGCATTCCCCAAGTTAGGGAGACACCAGAGGCTTCTCTCACAGGATGCCCTGTTCTGTTACAGGGCATCTCCCTGCTCTGCTCCCTGGGTTGGCCCCACAGACCTCTGTCCCTCAGCCACCCTCCTTTATTTCCCTATTGTTCCCATACCCTAACCCCAACCTGTGCACAGCCCCTTGCCCCCAAAAGATTGGCAACTGATGCTCTCTCCGCTCCTACCACCCCATACTTAACCCCGGACCCTTCCTGTGAGTCTTCTCTTTGTCCCTGGATTTGTCCATATGTGTGGGTAGAATAAACATTTCTGTGTGACTCATACGAAGACCCTCCCTGCCTCTTTGCCATTGACAATATTAGCAGCGCTCCAACTTGCTACACCCTGACAAGATGTCTCTGCAGAACAGATGATTTACCATAAGTAATAAGCAAATGGAGATAAATTGGTACAAAATAGTTTTATCATTTCAGGTTTTTTTCCAACAGGCTTTGGAAAGCTTTGGAAAAACATGAGAGACAATGATACACTTAAATGACGTTCCACTTCTGATTTAACAGCTTCACAGAGGAATTTATTAAAACTACCAAAACATTTTTAGCACATACATTTATGGCTAAAAAACAACTGGTAAATATTGAATTTATCTTGCCAGGTTCTTTTTATAGCCCATATACTTTTTCTTGCTGCAGCATACCAGACTATTTGTCCATAGATGCACCAACCCTGGTTACCAAAGCTCTGAAGCTAACAATAATACTTCCTTGTCAGTTGATACTAATTTTCCATTTTTACAACAAGTTTTACTTCCTCTTGAAAAAGAAACATCAGAACTTCTTTTTTTCCAGCATATCTGAGATTTAGAAGTCTGTGCTGGTTCAGGTTGGTCAAGCAAGAAATTCAGACTACACCCATGAGGAGGAATTTTGCATTCCTGCTGATGCTGCAAGTTGTTTTACCTCTGCATCTCTGCTGAAGATTTCAACATCTTTTGCAGTACAAATTAAGTAACTGAGGAGTGTGCAAAACTCCTGAAGCTTTCAAATGCTTAATCTGAGACTTTAGAGCTAAAACTAATAGTCACAGTCATTGAAGGGAGTACCTAAGCTGAAACATAATAAATCCTGGATAACTGCTGACTTCAACAGACTACCACAAGAAAACCCCTGACCATCTCACCTGCATAAATAAGTACATGTAGACAATGCATTTCTGAAACTTCTTCATATAAAGAAGTATTTATTTAGGTGAAAAATCTGAAGTTTTTACCTCTAGGTTTTATTTATTATAAAAGGTAAATAATAATGTACATTCTAATAGTCACGTCTACAAATGAAGTCCTGACTCTTCACATTCCAAAATGAAGTTCCTTGATAGGTAGATAGGTTGCTAGCCCCTTGTTTCCTCCTTAGCTCTAGTTATTAGTTTCATTAAAAGGTAGAAAAAAATTGCCTTAGATTTTCATTTTTAATATTCACCTTATTTTTTCTATTTAAGCATTAATGTTGTTCTGTCATATATAACAAAATTACCAGTGACAGAGTAGTTATTCATGTGAAAATTATTTTTAACTAAATAACTAAATATACAGTGTACTGTATTAGAAGATTGTGTATTTGTGGTGTAACATCTAAAGATACCACATTTAGGTTTCTGGGTGGCAGTCTATAAAAATTTGATTTTGGGATGATCTTCTCCGGAAGATAAAGACAGAATTTTTTTTTAATTATATATTGTACCATATGCAGTCACATAAAGAGAGAGTTGATGGCATGCTTGGTATAATACATTAATATTTTGATTTAGTACTCTTCCAAATCCATTTTGCACTGAAAGAAATTACTATATGTAATACCAGGCAAAAGAACATCAAAACCAATTTAAATTAAGTATAGGGATAATGGGGATTAAATGTTTTGTTCATTTTAAGAAAATATTTCTGAAACAGCTTATTTTATAGGCAAAAGTCTATAAATTGATAACACGAATAAAGAAAGAAAATTGCTAAAATAAAATATTTAGATTTTGATTAAAATTTTCTTTCTTCTAAAAATATGGACTTAAAAATTAACACAAACAAACAAACAAAGTCTGAAGAAAATAAAAACTAAAACCTGAACAGTCCCGAATCAACAAAAAGAACAACAATAACAACAAAAACTGCCAGAATAAAAAATGACATTTAAACATAGTCTATGACTACATAAGTATCTTCATTAATACTATTTTGTGGTAACAATCTGAGAAAATTGCCAAACTGTTTTTGTTTGCTTGCTTTTTATGAATAAAAAGCTAAAAGTCTACCAGGATAAATATGACTGAGAGACAAGCAGGAAACATATGAAGTTTTGAGATTTTAAACTGCTAGATAATCCTGTGTTGGAGAAGGAAATGGAGTAACTACAAGGCAATTAGGAATATATTTACAACACCTAAACAGCCTTAAGGCATCTAGAAAAAATTTTTTACTGCTTTTGTAACTCTTCCTGTATTTTCTTTTTAACTCCAGTTCTTCTGACATGTGCAGTCAATATCCTGCTAATAACCAGATTCTCTCTGTGTTGTGGCATGAGAGAGATCAAAATAATTTTGAAGGCAAATGTCATAAATTTCATAAAAAAGTTAAAATCTATGTTTAAATTACATCTAAAAGAAATTTTTATGTGTAGTAATATGGGGTATACCAAAGATGGCTGAAGCTAAGTTGTACATAAACCTTTCTCTGTTTGATAAACCAGTTTTCCAGACAAATAAATTTAGCAGATTTGACCTTACTTTCTTCAAGGCAAATAAACCAAGTGGATCAAAGGGAGGAACTGTGAAGTAATAGGAAGAGGGTCACTGTTGCATAGGATAACCAGGCTGTTTTGTAAGGAGAACAGTCTTGGCAACTGAAGTAATAAAAAATCAAATTTTAAAAGTTTAGCAGAAAAACATGAATTAACCATGCTCCAAAGTAGAAGACCATTCAGTTGAATATGACACCAAATGAATGAATTTTTCGTTTACCATGAAAAATATATATTTTTATAGTAATATTCTATTCAATAATTAAATTTTGGAATATGGATTGCTTTATAGCTGTGACTTGTTCAGAAATTAATAAAACTTTCATCACCAATTTTCAGAAAATATGGATTTTCACACATGCAAGAGAGCTACTAACGTATTCAGAATACAAAGCAGTGTTAATACTAATGTGTAAATATCAGTATTAACTGACAGAACTGGTGTCAGAGAGAACTTAGACACTCTCTTTCTACTTATGGAGAGAGTTTGGAAAGTGTCTGGAAAAGTTTTCTTGTTAAGGAAAATCTTTTTAAATTAAGAACAAATGCTTGATAGGAAAAAAAATATAATGTGTCCATTAATAAATTTAAGTTGAAAAATATATGTTGCTAAACAAAAAAATAATTCTATCCTAGCGATGTTTCAGTGAGAGTACCTGTATTTTAAAATAAACATCAACAATTTTATGAACATTATTTTGTGATGTGGAAATTATACAACCATTCCTCATCTTGTTTTCTTCACATCTAAGTTCTCACACAGATTTTCTAGCTTTTTTTCCTTTCTCCTTTCCACTAACAATATTGAGACGTAATGTGCACTTGGCATGGTAAAATTTCCAAGAAATTTCCAAGTGAGAAAATTGGTTATCACGAAATGGTAAAGTTTGAGGAAGCTAAAGCTGAAGAGAAAAAAACCCAAACATTTCAATACTAATTAGTAAACAGAGTCCTAATGATTGAATAAAACCTTTTCTTTGATTTCTCTATTAGAATGTTGAGATTTACCCATTAATTTACCACTTGGTCTTCATTATTTTGCTCATGCAAACTAAATGTGGGCCTGTGTCTCCATGCAACAAACCAGTCCTCATATTTTAAGAAATGAAAATCGCAATAAAACTCTCAAACCCAGGTACGTGAAAATGAAGGAAATGGAGTATAAAAGGCCAAGGTGTTTAATAATCTTAATACATAAATTATTATTTACATCTACAAAAACTTATTAAACTCAACTTTTCCACAATTAATTTGCCAATTGGAAACACCCCTAGTGTGAACCTTTCCTCCATTTAGTTCTTTCCCAAAACAGTCTCCCATTGTCTTATACTCATCAGTCCTACTCTCTAGGAATTTTAATTGCACACAGAAGAGTATCACTTACTCACAGACTCCAAAAAACTATTTAACTGTTTAGACATTATTACATAATATTTTAACCAAGATCTTCACACAATGGAGGGAAATATTAATAAGTATGAGACAAAAACTCATAAAGGGAGGCAAGAGGTCTCATTGGAAAGACATTTCACAATTGATTTGATGTGGTTACATATCTACATTTGTATATTGTAATCATTCTGTGAGGGTAATATTCCAAAACTCTTTTGTCTTAAATATTACCTTGGTTCTACAGAGCATCATGCTCATAACTGATGTCAGAAACCCATCGTGCCGTATAAGAGGAGTGGAGTGATTTGCCTACAGTGACCGTAACAAATGTTGTCATATTTCATACCTGCCTAGAACTCTCAGTTCTCATGACCCTTCACTAAACTGTTTCTTCATTGAATACTGTACAAATAAGTATGATTATTATAGTCCATAGACAAGAAGGTATGCACAGTATTCTCACTAAATGAGTTTTTACGATGTTTTATTTCATATTTTAACTTTCTAGCACTAAAATTCACACCATATCCTTCTGTGTGTGGAAGAATCCTACTTCTGCAAGTATAAAACACATACACTGTTATTGCCATAGTGTTTATTCTGGTGAATCAGACACTCTGCAGAAGCTGTGTCTTCGACATGCGAAAACAATCCAAGAAATCTCCAAAAGTTTACTGTGGTATTTTGCAGAGAAGGTGTGCAGATCATAGGTGTTTTATATATAAACTTGTATATATAAAGTTGGAGAAAAAAAATCTGAAAATAAAATACTGCTAAAGCAAAGAAAAGCAATTACATAATGTCTCAGCTACTTCCATTTACCTGGAGTAATCTTCTTAATGCAAGATTATGAAACACAAACTAAATTCTTTAATCCCATGCTGTGTCTTGTGCATAATTAATATTCAATTTTTTTTTTTTTTTTAATACAGAATAGGATATGCTTCTTTTATGTATTTGGAAGAAAGAAATTTCTCCCCACCCTGGAAATACACATAAAGCATCAAACATGATTTATGTTCCGTGGTGACCATTGCGATTCTATCTACAGTCAGTATTGATAACCTGTAAACAACCTTTCAAGTACATCTCTAATAGATTTAAACTGCATCTTATACACCATCTATATATTGGATTCAGCCTGAAGACCCCACAGGTTGTGTATACCAAACAATGTTCTGAATATACTACTGCTCACCTGTGTTTGTGTCAACAAACAGACATTTAATGAAGCAAGACTGAAAGTCATAAAGCTGTCCTGAATGATTTCTTTCACCTCTGTCAATGTTATACATACCACAGAGGAAAGTAAAAGTTAAAATCTATAAAGAATTTATGCAGCGACATTCTAAGCCTTCTGATATTGCCATCTTAAATCCTATGTGCTCCTTCCACTATAGGAAAAAAACTGAGAATACTTAAACACGCTATTCTACATCTGCAGTCCACAAGTAGCACAGGTAGGCTGAGCCCAACTGGCCTCTGGATGCTGCTCTTGCCTCAGAGAAAAGAAGATGTAAATTGATTAAATTGGCTGATGATCCTTTAATTCATGTCAACAGTAAGGTTCAGAACTAATTCTTGCATAACTTTTGCATGGTTTTAATTACATTAGTCTTGTAGTTGCCACACGATAGGTTTTGAGAACATGTATTTAGTCTGTGCTGAAGGAAGATCTATTTATCAGCCATCCATTTTTCCAACAACTAGAACCATACCACCTTTGACTTTCTACTGGATTTAACAGCTTTTGTTGAGGAAGATAATATTTATTCCTTCAGGTCCGCATATTAAAAAAAAGAAAAAAAAATTCCAATTTTTTCTAAAATCAAGCATGTTATATTCAAAGCATAAATGCTCTATTTTATTTGTTCTGCACTTATTTATTTTATTTCTACTGTAGTAAATGTCAGATTACTATCTATTAAGACTAATGACTATAAATGTAACATGTAAATGTTGTGTGATAGAATAAATAATCTATTTTTTTGGTATGAATCTTTTACTATCTGAGATATTAATTGAGATATACGACTGAATGTGATATGATCAAAGTATCTGCTTTTCCTGTTGTAATACTTCAATGTTACCTTGTTACGCATTGTACTTAGTACATTATACTTAAACTTACAGTAGTTCATCAAATGTATTTGTTCTGTAATAGCCAGAAAAGAACATGATCAAGAATCTTAACTGTATCAAACCAAAGTTGGAACAGGTCAAATACTTTAACTTACAAGTCTGTAGATAGTTCAGAAGACTGAAGATTCTTTAGTTATGCTAACAAAACTCCCAGATAATATATATTTAAAACCTATTACTTCTGTTAGTAGACGCTCATTAAGAAAAAGAGAGAACCAGAACAGTTCTGCCTGGAAAAAACACATAAAATTGTATGTTAAGGTTTTTTCCCCGTGAACATTGGGAAACTGGACTCCTACTCCTTTTCTTCGTTTCTAGTGGCTGACCTTTTCCATTTAATAGTCAAATGGGTTAAACACCTACAGATGCAATCCTCTCAACAACTCTTATCATCTAGTCTGGTTCCACCATCAAATCAAATTTGGGCACTACAAGGTCAATGCCCTCACCTGAACTGTCCGTTTTTGAGGCAGGCAACAGTTTCTCTTCTACTTGCACTAAAATTAACTGAAAAAATCAAGTCACGCAGAGCTTTTGCCAAACGAATCACAAGAAAGGAAAAGAACACATTTTCCAGAGGAAAGAAACACGGACTAAACAGAAATCAGTAGCAGTAAAAAAGCAGTAATGGTATATTTACCATGAAAGTCTCCTTTCCCCCTCTTAAATGTAGAGAGGATAACAAGGATAACAATCTAGTTCAGCTCATTAATAAATGTAACAACTTTCAACCTCATAGCTCATGATATATTGAGCTTTAATTTGTATTTTATGCAGGATTCAATCTAGAACAGACTGAGATTGATGAGAAATTAATCAATCAATCAAATTTTGGTCAGAGACAAAGCACTAAAGAAAGGAAATGGACAGTTAATATATCCATTTTAAGTGAAGAGAAGACTCTAATTAGCTTTCATAATAGCTGATAAATCTTAAAAAAATGAATTCTCACACGGCGGTTTCTGGGCTTGAGTATATTGTTTGTTATGCTGTCTGTTGCATTGTGCAAGCATGACACTAACAAATAAGGAACTATAGACCTGAATATTGTTGGGCATTATGCATTTCTTGAAAGGACCAGAAAAGCAACAAATAACTTTGGGAATTAGAGAGACAGCACTCTTTCTTTGTGTCTGCTCCTCTCTCACTCTCTCTCAGTAATAGCATCTGAAACACCAAGGAGTTAGTTACTCTTCTCCCTAAGAACAAGTGCTAAACAGGAGTAAGAAAACCTTACAACAGAGCAGAGGAAAACAATAGATCTTTCAAAATATGTTTGCTTATTAGAAAAGGCTACTCCAAAAGTAATTTCTTTTGAAAGAAGAAGGTGAAAACTGAGAAGAGGCATCTGACTTTGTCATTACTAACATGTTTTTTCGAGATTTATTTGAATGACTAAAGAATAATGATATTTAAAAAAAAATCCCAAAATAAAAACCAACCAGCCAACCAAATCCCTACCCCAAAACCCCTAGCTATTTACTGACAAGAAAGGAAAACAAAGAAAGAATGATCAGATCTTTTTTTTGGGTGAATGGTATCTATGTACAAAATTAGATCATAACATCATGTTATAGTTTGGGTTGGAAGAGATTTAAGAGATCATCTAGTCCAACCACTCCCACCATGGGAAGGGACACCTTCCACTGGACAGATTGCTCATAGCCCCATCCAATCTGGCCTTGAACACTCCCAATGAAGTGACATCCACAGCTTTTTTTGGCAAACTGTTCCAGTGCTTCACCACTTTCACAGAAAAGAAGCTCTTCCTAATATCTGATCTAAACCCACCCTCTTTCAGATTAAAACTGTTCCCCCTTGTCCTATCACTACATGCCCTTGTGTAAACTACCTCTCCATCTTTCTTGTAGGCCTCCCTGGTACTGCAAAGTCACCAGGGAACCTTCTCTTCTCTAGGCTGGAAAACACAATCTGTCTCAGCCTTTCCTCATAGGAGAGGTGTTCCTTTTCTCTAATAATCCTCATTGCCCTGAACTGGGAAGAATCTATTGCCACTTTCCCTTAAAATATATTGGATATATAGATAGAAATAGATGAAAGAGAGAGATAGAGATAGAGATAGAGATAGAGATAGAGATAGAGATAGAGATGGGGATGATAGAGATAGACAGAGATAGATAGAGATAGAGAGACAGATATGAATATAATCACTGATTCTCGGGTAAGGAAGTAGCGTTGCACAGAAATCAGAATGGACATAGGCCAGCTGTGCCAACCTTAGGCTAAGTGAATTATGCATTCCTTTTCAAACTCTATCAACCAGGAAGCTGTGAAAATGAACAATATGCTTACCAGGACCTGGAAATAAAAGCTATTGTATAGCTGTCAGTTAGGTTTGATCTCGTAGCACTTTTAATTCAAGCACACTTGCCAAGTTTTTGGCTCTGGCCTTCATTAAGAAGAACATCCAAAAGTTTATATACTTCATTGCCACACTGCAGATTCACTTATAACATGAATCCTGTAACTGGATTAATGAATTTTGCTGCACTGACAGCACTGATGGGAAAAACTGGTTTATCTTTTAGCTTTTTACCTGAGGTAAAAGATAATGTCATTCTTGTTCTATAAAAGCTTTCATGTGGACCAAGATTTTACTCCCTGGGCTTTTGCAGTAACATGAGAGAAAAAGCATTACTTGCTTTTTGTGGTATTTGGCTTGGTTTCCTTTCACTATGATGGAAAACACTTTGAAATGTATTTTTTTTAACATGTTATTTGTTTTTCATGTCAGATGGTTTGAATTAAGGGTTTGTTTTTTTTTTTGCTTAGATTATGCCATTATTCAGAAAAATATGTGAAAGGATTAGGGGTAATTTTGAGAAGACTTCAAAATTAATTTAAGAATATTTTTGACCTCTCTCCTTAATTGAAGAATAAGCAGAAAACTCATAAACTTACAGAGTGAAGTCTGGACGTTTCCATAGACAGCATTAATACCAAAGAGATTCAGCTGCTCTGAAATGTGAAGGAAGAAAATAATTTAAGTCAGCTTTAAGGAAATTATGTGAAAAGTTCCAGACATAATCTGAAACAGCAATTACAGATAGCAACTCTTCTATTGTTTCACAGTGGAATGATCTTCTTATTTTCTTATTCATTCATGCTGAATCATTATTAATATGTTTATTTTCCAAGGATTTAGAGATCAGTCTTCATTCGCAAGGAGAGAATGTTAAGATGGGAGATTCTACAGTAATAAGCAGGCCATATCTCTGAAAAACAGAAAAAAGAACATAAACCTAGGGGAAATGTGAGAATGATGCCCTTTTAAAAATGCCCTTTATGGTAATTTCCTGATTTCCATGCAACTGCTAAAATAGGGAGGAAGTTAAAGAAGGGATAAAATCTACTTTTAAAACTTTTTTTTTTTTTCATTTATAGTTAATGGAAAGAAATACCACATTATTTAGAGTTACTTGATTCATAAAATTCTTATGAATTGTAAATTCTTCATTACTATGCCTGGTTTTTGAAATACTCCCAAATTATTTTTCATAACGATGTTTCCACAAAGACTTTAACAGACTAAAAAGCAGAACTTCAAAACTTTGGGTTTGTTATCACAGTAATAACATGTTTCTGCAAGAATTCTTTAAAATACAGTTGTTTCTTCTTGCTTTCGCCATATATAAAATACATGTTTCTAATATTATTGCTAAAACTACATTAGCATGAAGTTCTTTCAAAGATAAAACAGGTGTAGTTTTAACTTGGGAGGTTGTGGAAGTGAATTCTGGATTATTTTTTCATTAATACTTATGAAATAATATTAAAAACTATAACGTTTTAGTCAAAAAAAGGCTGTCGTCATAACCATCAAGGAAATATCTACAATAGTTCAAAAGAATTATCCCTCTAAAATGATCATGATGTTCTGATAGCTATAAAAAATAGGTTTTGAAACGAGGGGGTACTTAGATGTTACTTAAACTTTGGAGTGTGGGGCACCTGAAATACCTTCATGGGGATGACAGGTAAGTCTGTGATAGATGAGATTGGCTAAAGTCATGATGAAACCCAGGGAAAATATTGCAGAGAATAAAAAATTACATTAAATATGTATGTTAAGGCAATTGAATCCCCCCCAGAGAGGCTAGCTCAGATACAGATGTCTGCTTTCAGTGAGCTGAGTTTCATTCCTTTTGCCCTTACTGATTAAGTTGTATGTGAGGGTTTTTTGTTTGTGGCTTTTTGTTTGTTTGTGGTTTTGTTTGTTTGTTGTTGTTTGCTTGTGTATTTCTATTTCCCTTGTTAAAGAACTACTCAGTTTAGATATTGTCTTAATCATGTACTCATTCTGGTCTAATGGTCAGCTACTCTGGAGGAATTACTACTTTTATTTCCTGGCTCATTATTTCCTTTTTATCCACAAAAATTTCAAAAACTCCTCAAGTATAGAGAACTAAAAAGTTGTTTCAAAATATTTTTTGCTTTCTCGATAGTATCTGTGTGGTCACATCGCAATTTCTAGAAGACTTGTATTCTGTAAGAAAAAAGACTCCTTGTAGTTCCAATTTTTTCCTCTTTTGACATGTTGGTATTTGTATCAATCTGATGTATTTGAATTGCAATATGGTAGACAGAGAAGGAAAGCATACCATTCACCCAAAGCATGTTTCTACAGCTCTTCCCTGAAAAAAAAGTGATAATATGGTCTACATAAAAAAAAAAAATCCAAACAAACAAAAAAACAAACCAAAAACTCCCAGCAAACTCTGTAAACATCTACTCCTTGAGATACTCAAGTCCTAGTATAATTGTGTACAGATTACCTGCATTAGCTTGCCACAAGATGTCAATGTATCCATGATTAAAGTATAAAATCTACATGCTTTCTGCAGAATCTAAAAGCAAGTATAACCATGTTTATAGGTAGTTCTGCGAAAGCTCTACCAAAAGTAGGACTAAAATTATATAAAAATGAACCTTCATCAAAGCAATGTGGGTGGGCCTAATGGCTTAGTACAAGACAGAGAAAACCTGTGTTAATCTTGACAGCATTTTGGAAATACAAAACAGTTCCTAAAACTATAGTGTGAATTCCTTAAATTATCACTTCCTTAAATTATCACTGAGCTATAGCTACAGCATTTTCCTTCAGCTACAGTATCTTCACTAAAGATTTGTTCTGGAAGCATCAAGACCTTACTTGGAAGGAAAGATGCCCCATGATATCACTATGAACTGATTTGATTGACAGCCTGTGTCAACACCTGGATATAAATCCGCACAGTCACAGAGACTGGGAAAATATTGGCACACAGACACCCAATACTTACAGAAGTAGAAATCTTGAGTGGTCAGTGCCCTGTCCAGATCCTAACACAGACACTGGAGGGAGTGGATATTGTTTCTCCAGGCTGGGCCATGCTCCCTTACTGGTGTTGCTGGGGCTTGTCTCAATGAACAAGGATGTGTTATGTAGGCTTGCACGTGCATGGGAGGGTGTGACAGGACACATGCAGAGTTTTGCTGATACAGAACATCTCCCAGTTGTCCTGTGTGTCATGTTTAATTTTCTTTCCCCCACAGTGACAAGGGGCAAACGAGAGTGTTTCTGAGCATGTTTCAATATTATCTTGTACAATGAAGAATGTGCAATCTGGAATGTCAACAAAACTAAAATTGCAAAAGAAAAAAATATACCTATTTCTCAGTGATACCAACGGTGCTTTATGCTAAGAAAAATAAGCAAAATGAGAGAAAATGGAGAGAAATTAAGATAGAGTTTGGGGGTTTTATATGAGAAAGTACAGAAGACTTAGATATTAGATATCAAATTAGATATTTGATATCTAATATTTTTAAGGAAAAACATATATAATTTAGCCTAAGGGAAGAAAGGAGAAGACCAAATATGCAGAAAGATTCTCTTATTTGATTATCATGTAAGAAAGTTACTCTTCCTTATTTTATGGAACTGATAAAACTCGAAAAATGGCAGTGATAAAACCTGTTTTCCTCTGGAATCTTAGCCAAATACTTCTTATTTCTTTTCTCTGTATTCAGTGTCCCTTCCCTTTTGTAATGCAATATATATTTTTTCCTTATGTATCTTTTATTGGTTTCTATGACCAAATAGCAACACATGCTGTAACTTGCTCATTTTTACAGAAAAAAATCCCTTTTTTCAGTAGCTTTCATTTGTAATATTCATTTGTATTTTATATTGGCTACTGACTTCATGTAATCTTTTGTCTTTGCAAGTTCTACTGTTTTAACTACTTCTGAAGAGTAATTTAGGGTTTGAAGAGTTACTTAAGAGATGTAGTAGATAGAGTGATTACATCTCATTTGTAATTAACTCCTGAAATTAAACAATTTATGGAACAATCCATTTGTACATCATAAAAAGTTTATCCTATCATTCCTCCAGAAGGTTATCCCATGTTGTCATTGAAGGCCAGCAAACTTTAAGGTGTGATTTTCTTCTGTAGTGTTAAGGTATTTCAAAATGCTATCTTGTTTTTGTTATTCATTATTGGCTTGCTTTTCTCTTTGCTTTCTATTCACATAAGCTCAATAATATATTTTGCTGGCCAACTCATTTCTTCAGATTTCTGGATCCTGGGTCATATATGCTAATTAGTACAGATGCAAAATGAGAAAGAAGTACTATAACAGTTATTAATTTTTACATTTCAAGGGGTAAACTGTTCTCTTATTGAAATGAGAAGGAAATCTCGCCATATTCTTCACATGAATATTTTACATTTGCTGAAATTTTCATTATATGACTTAAAGATAGACTATTAATATGACTAGTTGATTGAAGTTTTGTATTCTTTTCAATTTTTTTTTGTTTGAAAGTATTTTTGTAAATTTAATTATACCTGACATTTGCGTATTTGACATTCCACTACTACTCCATGTGCCCAATATGTGAACTCAACATTATTCATATCAATACCTGTATATTGAGCAAAATAGTCAAAACCCATCTGAGAAGATATGGACAGCAACCAGAAAATAATCATTAGCTCTTTGACTTTTGCAGTGAAAGCAGAGGACTCTTGACTTCTAAGGAGGGTCCAACAGAAAAGGAGGAGCCTTGCAGCATTATATTGTCCCATAAATTATGATTTCACATGGATCTTTACTCTGAAGCATTTTTAACAGAACTTTGTTATCTGTAATCGTTATCTTTCTGATAATGTCAATAGAAAAATATGATAGTGGAGTTGTATGTGGTTTTTAGACAATCAATTACATCATTGGTAAACACATACACATGTTTTCAAGGGCTGGAATTATCTCAAACAATGTAATTTTTCTGGAATTTAGCTGTGGCATGTCAGTTATTTAATGGAGGGAGAAGAATGAAAGAATCTGGGAGAAAAATTCCCCTTGTAGGACTCTTTTCACTGATTATAAAAGCAGACTACATGTTTAGTTTTTGTGAGGTATTCAGCTTCTGTGTAGATGAAGTTAAACGAGTTTATATCCACCTGCACTCTTGGCGGGACATAAGGGGAAATTAATTTCTGTGAAATGAGTCATGTGTCTCCTTACATCAGAATGGCAAAAAGGCATTTTAGTCACATTTTGTGTGATATGCTTAAAAGAGACAGTTTTTTTCTCAATTTTTCCACTACTTCCCTAAAAAAGCTTGCTTCACTTTTAGAATACAATAAATTATTCATTTTCTTTATCTTTTCAAAATATATATAATACTGCTGACTTAATTTCATATCTTTATTGTTTTCTTGATGAACAGAAGGTTCACTTCTTGTCATTTGTGGAAAATGGACATCATAGCCTTTTTTTTTTTTTTTTTGCAAAGACTATAAGAGATGATAATTATTACATTTTAATTTTCAGACTTCTGCTTAAGAAATTAGCTAAGTATTGAAGGAATTT
This sequence comes from Vireo altiloquus, assembly GCA_013396875.1. Lineage (NCBI taxonomy): Eukaryota > Metazoa > Chordata > Aves > Passeriformes > Vireonidae > Vireo > Vireo altiloquus. The sequence continues at coordinate 71,308 of VZRF01006809.1, read as the reverse complement.
GAAATTAACATCCATTATTATTATATTTATTAATCTAATAATTAACATTATTATTGCTTTTAGCTTTTTAAGATAATGTGATGCTTTCCGATTACATTTGCAATCAGTTGTACTGAAGCCTTTCTGAATAGGCTGACACAATTTTTTTCAAGCTTATGGAAATTCAAACTGATCAGAATCAATATTGGATATACCTTAGCCCACTTAAACTAGTTAAAGCATATTAAAATTAAAGAACCAAAGTTCTAAAAGGTGACATATTATCTCAGACATGATCTCTGTGTTAAGGAGAAGTCACTAGATGAGACGTGCATTGTGTACTGGAAGCCTACAATTTGTGGAGAAAGAAAGACGGCTGTGAGGAGGGGCAGGGTGATAGCATATCAGAGTCCTCTACACTCTGACCAGATTTTTTCAAAGGTACTGCACGTGTAGTTTTTGGTGGATAATATAAAATTTACTTATTTAAAGCTATTTGAGGTTGCAGGAGATTTTGATTTAGCAGAGGAATGCAACTAAGCTACACTTAGCTGAGGGCAGCAATGGCTGTATAGAGTTGAATTATGGTACAAACTTGATGCCCACTGTCTGTCTCTGTAATATGATCATTGTCACAGCTCTGGATGTTCCCACTTGACAGAAAGGTAGCCCATCGCTCCTCTCAAAGTTCCTTTTGCTGAATGTTTATTTCGGGATTGCTCACATATGCACTTCTCCTTCACATGTTGGTCTGGCTGACTCAGGAAGACATTTTCACTTTTCTGATTAAGAGAAAAGCAATTACAGTTTCTTCATTCACTCAGCCAATATAACTGGTTGATTTACTAGCCTGATCTAGCCAACAGATCTACTGAATTGCTATAGCTGTGCAGGTAGACCAAGGCAACCATCCAGTCCCTTTTATGTTATGTTCATCTCTCTTTGCAGCAGCTGTAGTCAGCTGCTCCCTATATCTTTCCCTGAGCTTCATGTACACATTGCTCTTGTCAGTCTCCTGTGAGTCTTCCATTCCTTATTCATTGGTGCTACAGCCTGGAGCAGCCTGGACTGAAAGCACTCCCAAATAAACTTCAGGGACATGTGGAACAACACAGTAAATGTAATCATTCAGTTCCCCTCTTATTTTGATTCGCAGTCAGTGTGATTAGAGATATAATGGATTTTCTGTCCATAAATGCTAGTAATTTAGATTCGTGGCATAGGAAGCAAGATCAAACCAAAACATCTGTATATCAGAAAGCTATTAGGCAAAGTTTCAGTTCTTGGATGTAAGTTGCACATGAATCCTTTAAACTCTAGATGTCTATATTACTTACCTTTTCTTTGCTTTTGCTTTTGCTTTTTCTTTTGGCTCAATTTTGTTGTTTGCTTGCTTTTTCAATGTCAGAAAAGTATATTAGCTGCCTGAAGTTCATCAGTCTCTGCTGTATACTGCCATTTGCAAACCAGTGCTACGATGGTCATTTCACATCTACAACCATTCAGATTTAATAAATGAGTAAGACCGATAGATCAGTCTGTTGTGGTTTGTCACTGATGAAGTTAAAGAAAGAAATTCCATAGTAGCCTTATTACTCTGGCTGAGTTCCTTGGAGGGAAAAGTTATTAACCTTTTGACCCTTAATCACATTTTTAATATCTTGAATTTGTAGGAATTCTCCTATACATCCAGCTGTGGAGCACATGGTATATTGTAATTTCCAAATGACATAGAAAAGGCACAATTATCACTGTTGGTTGTTTTTTTTTTTTTTTTGTTTTTGTTTTTTTTTTTTTTTTGTGTTTTGTTGTTGTTGTTGTTGTTGTTGTTGTTGTTGTTGTTGTTGTTGTTGTTGTTTTTTGAGCAGGAGAACTTTCGCGAGAATTTACTCATTAAGCTAATAGCATCAATCCAAAGGCTCCCACCTACCTTCTTCTTGCCTTCTCTTTATATGTAGAGCATGCTGCCATATGGTATGGAATATCCCTTGTGTCAGCTGTTCTGGCTGTGTCCCACACATCTTGTGCACCCCCAGCCTCCTCAGTGGTGGCATGGGGTGAGGAGCAGAAAAGGCCTTGGCTCTCTGTAAGCACCTCTCAGCAACAACAAAAATATTGCTGTGTTAACAACACAACAGAAGTCCAAAACATGTTTCCTCACCAGCTACTGCAAAGAAAATAATCTTTACCCCAGCTAAACTCAGCACAGTAAGCTACATCACTGCTTACAAAGGTAAATCAATTCATTAAACAAAGTGAACTTTTTAAGACATGCTCGCTGTATGTCAAATCTCTTAACACACACATATTTTAAAACATCTTGAAAACCAAATAAAAATATTTTTATTTATTTATTTAGTATGCAATCACACAGTAAAATTTTATATCACTGAAAAAATTTCCCATTTTTGCTGAAATTTAAACACCCTCCAAATACTTTCTGTATTGTTTAGGGTTATTTTGTTAAAGAGCTGTTAAATCAAGTCCTAAAATTTCTGGAGTTTATTGTGCAGAGAACTACGGAGTTAAAAACACCACCAAAACAAGTCCATTTTAGAATTTTCAAGTCTTAATGACAACAGTGGTGGAAACAATGACCTTTCAGGGTTTCAGATTTGTGGTGACTCCAATTGAAGTGATTTAGATGCATTTTAAGTAGACTTTAAAAAAAATAGAACTGAAGAAAAAAGTTTTACCTGAATATCATTTGCAAAACTATTGATAAGAAACAATGAGAATAATGATTTTACAGAGTTTACTTGGAAAGCCAAGTGAGTTGTTCTGTCCCTGGATACTGAGCTTGCCAGGTACACAAAGGTACTAGTCTATAAATTCTGTCCAAGTTCATTCTATAAACAATTCCAGCAACATTTGCCAAACTGTCAGGATGTCTCTTTATTTTTTTGCACCTTTTTTTTTTTTTTTTAAACCAGGCAAGGTGAAAACAAAAGCCCTGTTGTTATTCAATGGCAAAAGTCCTTTTGTTCATATTACCTTGATGGAGCTCCTCAAACACTGAAAAGGGAAAAGAGACTGTTACTAGAAAATGTTTTATGGATGCTTGAAATACAAAACTCATAAAGTGTGGATTTAAGTCCTAGTAGCCCTTGAGACTCAGGAAAACTGTGAACTGGACACTATACTTACTTAGATATCTTTGCAGGAATTTAGAGCAGCATCTTTTAAGAATGTTTTAGAGCAAATATTCCCTTGACCAAAGTATTTGCACTGAGGAAAAAAAAGTCCTTTTTATATCTTATCACAATTCCTGTAAGCAGGTTTTAGCATTGACTATGTATATAGAACAAGCAGAAGTCAGTGAGGAGTTTTATTTACTGTATTTTTATTCAAGCATAAACTGTCTAGTGGAAAAGTGTTTTGCTTGACATCTCGAAAAATGTGAATTTTCCCCTGCTTTGACAGTATAATTCTCAGTAATAGCGAAGCTGGAGTAGGTATCTTGGCAACAAAACCAACTCTTTGACAAACTCAGTGATGGTTTCCCTGAAGGCTTTGTTCATGTGGCAGTACTTTTCAGTATTTAAAGCATCAGTATGTTGTTCATTGTCTGTCATCTATGTTTGTATCTGATATCTAGCTTGAAAATCAGCAGGGAGAGTAAATTCATTTGTTATGAAATTTGTTTACTTCTAGTAAATTAATTTGTTGTTAGGTATTTATATATATTCTTACTTTTATATATATATATGTATGTATATCAAGTTATTAAGCACCATAAGACTACTTTGGAAAGAACTCTTGACTATTCCCAGAATTTTAACAAGACAGAAGTCTGAGCAAAGCTAGGTAGTACTAGCTGAAAATAGTGTTCTAGAGTCTGTAAGTTTCCAACAAGAATCCAAGTTCTGTTTGTACTGCATTTTTGCTCATTTGGTTGTTTTAACAGCTACCAAATTAGATAACAAAAAACTAGAAGGGATTTGAACCCTTTTTGCAGATCTGTCTTTCAGTAGTATAGAACATTCCATCAGCAAATAATCTACAAGCAGGTGCAGTTAGAGAAATTCTGTAAAATTACCAGTAGCAAAGGTCTAACACTTTGTAGTGACTTAGAATCAGGATGCAATTAGGCCACTCTTTCAGGTACTGGCCTCAAAGCTTCTTTCAAGATACAAGCAGTGAGACTCTGTTAGGATGTTATGGGTCAATCAGTGAAAGATGGGCAAACTTTGATATCACATGCAAAAGAATATTGTTGACTTCATAGAAATTCTTCCAAGACTCATTGTATTTTGCCAAAATATCCTTCATTACTCTTTAAAACATGTTCACATCAATTATTGTTTAATATTCATAACTAAAGCATTTTTCATACATAGAACAAGCTTTTGAAGGATGTTTGGAAATTACAACTCAGTAAAGGTTTAGAGTATATAACCCTTCCCAAAATGAAGCTCAAATAATGCAGGTTGGATCCTGCCAAATTTTTTATGGGACTAAATTTTCCTTGAGACATCAAGATTGGATTGTTCCTTTTGTTATAGGTGTGTTTTTAGACTGTGTATTTCTAAGCAATCCCTTAAATACTGTCTATTTCAGTAAGGACTGGTCGAATTGGTTCAAGAATGTTGACAGGAGCTGATGTACTCTTTCACAGACTATTTAATTTTATACACAGGGAACTCTTGATCTTATCTCACTCAGAATTTTACATGAACAAAAGAAAAACAGAACTATGTTTCATCAGTTAATGATTCTACTGGATTTCAGCTAATAATTTAACTGCAAAATGGTTTTGGGGACTATCTATAAACATATTTACTGCTAAGGCAGAAGCCTGGACATACTGAAATTTGCCATTTTGACATTTTAGCAAAGGGAAGGCAAGTCCATTGATTGTCCCCAGGTACACGTCCAGAAATCATCAAGAAAACTGCCAGGACCAGGAGGATTGCTGATGATTTGGTAAAGGGCTAAGATAATTTGCTACATGCAGCAGGTGTTTATCCCCAAGAAGCCCTTACTCAGCTCAACACTATGTAGGTTGCTGCGATTTTCTGATATTGTTCATACCATGAATAGTATGGCATAGATCTAGAGCCCAGAGTCCTTAATGATTCACATAAAGGAGCAAAATAAATTATGAATATAAATGAGTAATTTTAGTGTATGAGACTAAACAACTGTTTCACTAAAACTACATCATATCTAAGGATTGTAACTCAGAAGAGGGAAGCCTTTTCAGGTACTGGTAAATGTTCTCAGTTTGCTCACAGTGAGGGAAAGTGGAGTGGGAATATACCTAACTCAAATGGCTGTTTTGACCAAGAGATTTCTACTTAACCCCTCTTGGACATTCAAAAGTAGATTTATTTTACAGAGGTTTGGACAGGGAGGAGTTAGGCTTTTTCCCACATTTTTTTTGAATGTGAAATAACTTCATGCTTCTTATATTTAAAAGTTTTCCAGTAACATTTTTCTTTAAGAATGGATGGTATTAGTAAAGGAAGAACTCGAGAAATTTTTTAGTATGCCTTTGCATTGATGGAGGAAAATTCTGCCAAGGTCTATATGCTTTCCACACACTTGTGAAATTTGCATTGCATTAACATCCAATAGGTAGTTAGTTTTAAATGTTTAAAGGTGTATTTAGGGAATAAATTCTTCATATATGTGCATGACAACTTTATCAGCTAAATCTCTGTTAAGACCAATCACTGTTACTAACAACTTTTCTGCTATCAGCATACTGCTGTCTACACCTGCTGCTTCTGCTGTTTTGTCTTGCATCTCTATGAAGGTTCTAAGATGAAATGTGAGTTCCACAAATTATAGAAATACACAAAACATTTTTAATTTAGCCTTGCCCTTAAAAATGGTGGCAGGGAAAAGAAATAGAAAACAATAAAGGAATTTATATAAGCTTTAGAGAAGTACAAAGTAGAGGCATGGTAGAGCAGATGGGAATGCATAATCAAGGCATTAGAATGGTGCTAAGATGGGAGAAATAGGTATTGGTGACTGTGTCTTCCTAGCATTTACAGTGAAAATGGGGCCCAGGGAAATGTTATCAACAGCTCAGCAGTTCTTAGCTTGACATTCACGAGGATGTTGAGGTGCACTGGCTTCCAAATTGAATGTCTTTAGTAATCTCATGTAAACATTTTTGTCAGAAGAAGGTCTAGGTATGCAAATGAGACATGAAGAAACATCACAGAAATGAAATGCACAGGGCTTTAAAGTGTACATCATTGCTTATAAGGAGAAATCAGCCACCTGGAACATCTGCATAATGACCAGACTTTGTGATCCAAGCATCACAATGGAGAAGGAATCTGACATCACTTTGACCATCTATGATTAATCCTGCATGGCAGATTGAGATATGTACTCTGGAAACTCCATCACTGTCCTGAATATCCACTGCATTTTAAGTGAAGGTGGGACATCAATCTGGGAAGAAAAATTACTCTATTTATGTAGAATTAAACTGACTCGAGCAAGTGGATCATGTGTTTTTACCTTTGAATCTAAAGAACCTTCTGCTGAAATAAAGTAGTTTGTTCATGTGTCTATGTTCTCTGCTCCATATACTAGAGATTAAAGACTATATGGAATTCTATAACGGTTATAGCTAACTTAATTGAAAAAAAATACCATTGTATTGTTTATTTGGTAAAACTCTTAGCCAAAAATATGAATGAGGTTACAACAGAAGAACCTTTTGGGATTTATCTTTTGAAATGTGCTCTGTACTAATTTTTATTTTAAAAGTTACAATACAGTTGTGTTTTAATAGAATAAAATAGTATTTTTAGTTATGATACCACAGGCAACATGAAATACAATGCATTATCCTCTATGAATTTTTGGTTTTGATTTCACTGCTTATGACTACTTTGAACTTTCTGAAACTTCTACTACATTCCACCACTGTGGGAATACATAAGGAATTTCTGTCTCATGCTGAGATTTAATTTTCAACTTAAAGAAACAACTAATACATTGTCTAATGTTAGATTTCTTTTTCTATCATTTTTTTTCTTGAGGTATTTTTTTTTCAATTAAGGTAACTCTAACCATAATAGAATTAAATGCACTCTTTCATTTCTAATATATGGAGCAGAGAATATATGTACTACCAGTCCAAATACATTTCTAGATGCCAAACATGATTTAGGAACCCTTAACCAAGCTCCCTAATAACAATACTATGGAGAGGATTCATTTCTTACTATGAAGAATGGTGAACAAGTTTTGGAGAATGACCTTTTTTGTAGAAATTTGGGGAATGGATTCATGTAGTGCATTACTAGGACAACTACCATGTTTCTTAGAAACAAAAATAACCCTGTGTAGCTTGAAATTCATGTTTACAACAGATAAAGATCCTCTCTTGTGGGGAGAGATAAGATGGAATTGATCTACAGGATCCTATCAGGGATGTGCCTGCAGAACGCCATGGCAGCACACAGAAGCTTGTCTCTACCTGTCCTTGTGATGCCTTAGGTTTTAACTTTTGTATTTTTCAAATCCTGTACTGCTAGAGTAACTCTGAAGTTTCCTGTAGCTTGGTAAGTGCTATTCTCTCATGCTCAGATAGATATAACAAAGCCTCTCCAGCTTGCTCTTCAAGGACACCCAGACTGTCCTAGGTCAAAAACCATCATCTTGGGGAGGGAAGGAAAGCTTGGGGAAATTATGTCATTGCCTGGGTTCTGCTTGGTGAATTGATGCTGATATAAAATTGTGAGGAACTCGTGACCTGTCATCCATTTTGGGATCCACTGAGGAGATAAGAATTTGGTTATAATTAACCATTTTTGTCATCTAGCGACCCTTGCTATTCACTAAGACATCTTGGGACATGCAACTTTACTAACACTGGCAAAAGTCATCAAAGGAAACAATGTGCAGCAGTAGCACCTTGGTAGTGCTGCCGTGGAATCATAAAATGCAACGAATCGTGGACTTGACCTAATGTTTTCAGAGTGTTTTTGACATATAAATCCAGATTTTGTTACTAATGAAATTAATAGAAAAATCAGACTTCTTAAGGCATTTTGTATTGACTCATCTCTGCTTTCAAAAACATAATAATCTTATACAAATGAGAAATCTTGATTGCTTCAAGCTTTATTTTTGTTTACAGCGTATTTCTTGAATGTACTGTTTCTGACAAGTCACTAATTTTTATTCAGAATTGGTACTCTCACAGCCTCAATAGCTTTGCTCTAGTGTTTTCTGCATTTTAGTCTGATTTTTGAGTATTCCCATAAAACCAAAAAAAAAAATCATTAACAAATAGAGATGTTACAGGCATGGAAAACATGTCAATGAGTTATTTTTTTAAGCCTTACACTAAAATAATATTCACAAATATTTAATTCACCACTATTTTCCATTAATTCCTTGTGAAAAATGTCCCTAGGTGAATTGATGTTGACTCCTATAATGTAAAATACATTCTTTTGCATGTTATGTTGTCACAGAAAATAAGGCACACATAGGTTATCATCCCATACTACTCACGTATTTTGGAGTCAAACTTACTACTAATTTAAAGGCAACTTTTAAGTTCATAAGAGAGAATTTTTTTTTAGCAATGAGAGTGCTGAAACACTGGAAAATTTTGCACAGAATGGTCGTACATGCCTGTCCCTGGAAACATTCAAGGTCAGGTTTGATGGGGCTCTGAACAACCTGATCTAGAGGAGGAAGTCCCTGCTTATTGCAGAGAAGTTGAAGCAGATTAACTTTAAAAGTAATTTCCTACCCAAACACTTCCAGGATTCTATGATTCTTTGATAGTATAATATGCAAAAGCCATACTAAAGGCTCAGAAACTTAAGCTGGTTGTTTGTTTATTTTTATCGAAAGCTGAGGCACTTAATGTGCCCGTCCAAATTGTTGTCTCTAAGTTTATTTAACCATGTTTTCTGTAATAATTTAAAAATATTCTTTATAAGTTAATTGGGACTTTGGGAAACAACAACAAAAAGAAAAATCAAAAAACCCATCTTTCCAAACGAAGGACAATCAGAACACCAAAAAAAAATTAGTACCTACAAATCATTTTACTGTAGTTTTCAAAATTAATTAAAACCACTAAAATGCAACAAATTATTAATTTACATGTGAGTAAGCCATGAAAAATGTTCATATATGGCCATGAAACCTACTATTTCTGTTTTCTCAGTTTTTTGATTTTTGGTTTTGCTTTTTTGGGTTGGTTTGGTTTTTGAGATTTGGGTGTTTTGATTTTCTTTGTTTTTTTAAATTTGCCATCATGATAAAATATGTGATGTAGATGTATCACAGAAGAGAGAAACTCAAAAGAAATTGCCTTGCACTGTCTTTTTCACTACTGTGTTTTTTTAGTTCTATTTTCACAAATCAGCATTTTTTATTGTGTTTTTCCACAATAACTGTATTTAACCAAAACAATGTTGATATGTACTTCAAATTTCTCAGTTTAGATTCTGTGTATATTCAGAAGAGAGAAATAAATTTGTTAAATGAGTTTGGCCTCCTACTAAGTCTGTCTCATGATAAGATAGATTGTGGTTCTGTTTTTTTCTGTATTATGTGCAAAGAAAGCTGGAGTTACAAGTTCAAATGTGCATCTTTATGTTTGGTCAGAATAATTCCATCTTGGTTTATGTGAAAAAGTTCAGTGGTTTACCTTTTTGCTCATGGATTACCAGCTAAAATGAGACTTTGGACACATCCCACCGTGAAAAAGTAAAGTAAAGATCAAAGAGCTACATACTAAGACAAAAGAAAGAAGAAAACTTGAGAGGTTGGGAAATTTCGTGTTTAAGAATATTGTGATCCTTCCAAATGTCCCAAAGCTATAAAAAAGAGCTTCAAAATGAACGGTACAGACATCACTGTGTAGAAAATCATGGTATAAACTCATAAAGGAATCTTCAAAAGGAGCTGTCAGGTCACCTTGTCATAGAAGGAGATCAGGTTGGTTAAGGCAGACCTGCCTTTCACAGAGCTTTGAGACTCAGCAGAGTCACATCTGACTTGGCAAACTTTTGTTTGATGTTGTTCTCCTTTACTTGCTAGGAAAGCCACGGTTCATGACAGTCTAGGATATCTGTTAATGGGAGATGGGTATGTTCAGGGATATTAAATTTTTCCTGTGCGATCTTGAAACAAGGTGAATCATCCAACACTGCTGTGTCATGGATTAATTACCACGCTCTGTAGATGTTAACCTGGCCTGTCATGACCTAAAGGTTTGCCTGGCCTGTGGGCGTATAAGAGATCAAGTGAATGAGTTACTAAGATTCTGCAATACACAAGGATATGGAGGCTTTATAATATAAATTTTTCTACAATGTCATCATAAAAAATCATTAGTAATTATATTTCTGATTAATAAAGTGTGTGTATATATCAAGGGGTATTTTGCTGGTAATATTACAAATTATTACCAACAATCAATAGTAATCAATAGTATTTGTGATCAACAGTATAGCAGTAAGCAATTATAGCAACAATCTATAACAACAACACCCAAAAACCNCAAATTTTTTACTTGTGAAAAAAACCCTTTTTGATATAACAGCAGATATACTTTTGAGAGTGTACCAGAAGGAACTACAGTCATCCCAGAAGTGGGAGGACAAATGAAACTGACCCCAGCAGTGAGCCCAGAAAGGGACCAATAAAATAACTGGCAGTCTTCCTTCAAAGATGATCTGTGTCATGGAGTTGGGAGTCAGTTAGGCATCCCCAAATTTCGTTCAGGCCTATTTAGGAAAATGAGTAGTACGTGCAGCATGGCAAGTCCTCAGGAAGGGAAGTTCCATTTATGATAAAAATTAAGCAATTCTTAACTCACAGAGGCATAAGAAAGTGTAGGATAACACTAGTTTGGGCAGCCAATAGATGATGTTCACTTCTGGATCAATCTTTGACATTTATCTAATTGTAGTCAGTCTTTCTAAAGCACATTTAAAAGGAGACTAGCAATTTCAGGATTTGTGCCTTGTGAAAAAATGCTAAATCTTATACTGGAAAGCTTATGTTAGACAGGAAGATGATAAACAGTATTGAAATAACATCTGTTTAATTAAAAATAATATTATGTTAACTGACACATCCGAAAATCTAATTAAAGCATCAGTTTTTTACAAACTATTGCAAATTAATCTGAATTGACAAGGTGGGAGGGAGAGGGGGGAAGTTTCAGGTATTACCCTCTAGTTCAGTACTTGACAGTCTTAAATTTTGAAAAAAAAAAAGGGAAGAAATTGAACTACATCCCAGAACAAGCGTAAGAACTTGTTACTGTCAGTAAAAGAACACACTTATAACACAGATCTTTTGGGGAAAGATATGTTGAGATATAACCACATTATCCACCTTAGAAGTCTGAAGGAACAGCTCAACTATGGAGCATTATATAAATAAATGAATGCAACTCCTTTCTGTAGACCAAAAGATACAGCTCAGAAAAGATGTTAATGTGTACAGCCATGTGTGGGCTTTCATCCACATCTTAGAAACAGGTTCCTGGGTGTGAAAACACATGACAAGTGGGAAGCTAGGATTCTTGAAAAGATCAAGGTGTCTGCAATACCCACTTCTGTGGATCACTACAAGGAACGCTGAAGCATATAATCTTGCCAAATCACAGCAAGTTTTCAAAAAAAGTCTTCTAAAAGCTAGTATTGTTTTTTGTATTATGCTTTTAGTTACTGCTTCCTATAACTCCTTGGTACAAAAAAGTAAAAAAAAATGGTTTTCAAAAACTATGAATGGTGAAAAAGAGGTTAGCTGACTGAAGAAATGCACATATGATGATGGCAAAATAGACGTGAAGAGTGACACGAAAAAAAGCATTAGAAGCCGTCTTGTAGTGCTAGAGATGTTTCAGTAAAAAGCCTCTACTTGTGGCCTGATAAAATTCTGATCGCTTTTTGAGACTGTGTAAAGTTGGCTCAGCTGCAGGACCAGTACAAATATAGTGGGTATTTTGCCAACCAATATTTCTGATTCTTTTTATCTTCAGGATGGTGTCATGTCTTGGCAATACTGATTATCACTTCAAAAACTGTCTTCTCTCTTCATCCTGTGTAACACCTCTGATGCTCTCAGTGTGGGAGAAAATACAACTGGGGACTGAAAATCATGAATCTCGTGCTTTATTTGTAAGTTTGCCCTTCATTCCCTCTCAACCCTGCACAGTGTAATTTCTTTCCCTTTGTTTCTTCTTGTTCTTTCACACTATGGAAATCACACATTACACATGTGTAAAGCAGTCTGTCAAATCTTAGGTAAATGTTGTTCATTTGTCAGATAGCAGCTACTCTACAGTGCAAATACTAACAATTATTTTTAAAAGCAGATTATTAATTTCTCACATTTCAAATGATGTTGCTTCTGAAAAAAGGCATCAGCACTAGGAATAATAATAATAATTCAGTGACTGAGCATTCCATCCTGCCATGAAATCTTGGCCATTCTTTGATATTTTACTGGAAGAGGCACTACAGAACAATCCTAGTGACTCTGTATCTATTTATATTTCAATTGGATTTAAATACCCAACAAATTATTGAGACAGATATTGTAACTCATACCGCTTCACCTATCAAGTAAATGTTCCATCTAAAAGAAATCATATTCCTCTTTTTTAATTTATAGTAGAAAAACAGGAACAAAAGGAAAGCATTATGGTTTTATTTGGCTACAGTAAAATTTTCCTTCAAGTGTTTTGCCTGGTTTTTGTGCCTTCTCTCCAAAACTTTAAGGTTTCAGGAGAAAAAGCCACTAGAACAGTAAAGGCAATAGAAAAGGTGAACAGACAATTAATAGCATATATAAGAAGGAACCTTCACTTAACTTTTCGAAGAAAAGTCTTAACACAGTTTGTCGAGGAAGGCAGAAATTTGACTATGACTTAGTTTCTGTTAGCAGTGAAAGCAAGAAGAGAAATCTAAATAACAGGAGGTTACAAGAAAGGGCACTTTACTCAGTTCTAATTTCCCATATACTGTGATAGACTGGTAATGGTTGAAAAATTAAAGCAACTTTCCTTGCCTCATCAAACTGTTTTATACAAAAACATCAAGGAATCATAAAATAATTTAGGTAGATAGAAACGTATGCAGGTCTTTTGGTACATCACTGATATTCTCATCAGAGCAGGGGTGGCTTAGATGTTAAAACAGGTTGATTTAGGTAAAATTTGGAAAGAATATCCCCAGCCTCCCTGGGCACAACCTGGCTATCAAATTTGTGATATTTTTCCCCCTTCTATCTAATTAGATTGATGCAACTTGAATTTCTTGCTTCTAGTCCATTCTCTGTGCACCTCCAGGGAAAGTACCTCCTGTCAGGTAGGTGAGTAAAACATTCCCTTAAATCAAAAGAAACTCAACTTCCTCAACATAATGGCTTTGACAGATAACAATCCTCCTACTCTGTAGTATGATCCACAGGTTTGCTCAGGGTGCCCACCATCCCATTATCCAGGTCACGAATAAAAGTGGTAAGCAGCATTAGTCCCTGAGGGTGGTTAATAATTTGTCATCAATGGGATTTTATACCACTAATCAGAATGATATGAGTAAAAATGTTTAGCCAGTTCCACACTTGCGTTACTAGTCCATCTGTCCAGGACATCTCTTGTCAGTGTGTCTCTAGAGATAATGCAAGGATGGGTGTTCATATCAGAAATCTGGGTAAAGTAAAAGTTGACAATATCCACTTTTCTTTCCTTCTCCACTGAACCATTCATTTCATCATAGAAGAAAATCTGATTGGTCTGGCACAGTTTGCCTTTGGTAAATCCATCTTGACTTCTCCTAAACACCATTTTGTCATCCTTGAAATCTCTGAATATATTTTCCAGAATAATTTATTTAAAATAAACTGACCAGCCTGTAGTTTTGAAAACCCTCCTTCTTCTCCATGAAAGTGATCTTGATACTTTCCTCTCTCCTTGTTAAGTATCTTCTTAAATTGCCAGTAACTCCAATGATTGACATGAAAATAGTACATTTGCAGTTACTGGGTGTGAATCTGGGCATTCAAGGGAATCAAGGGAAATCTCATGGCCTAATTCATACAGTTGATCAGAGCATCCAACCAAAAGTGCCTTGTTGATCCTATCACATGTAAACCTATTTTCATCTTAATCGTGAATATTTGAGGACTTAACTATAGTCACCTGAGGATGACCAAGTCCAATACTCTGCTCCATTTACTTTTGTTATTAAAAATAGATGTCATCTGTGGGAGATATCTATTAATTCTTAATCTTCTCTGACTGTCAGAGCAAAACAATGCCTTCACAAAGGGAGGCTGCATTCCTAACTTGACTGGAATGATATTGAAGAAGATACACCATGCTTCAAACTATCCAGAGAAATGCAGGAATTTGTATAACTCATTTATATGGCAGGTATAAAACTGTCTCTAAGCCTAAATGAAATCAATAATAGGACAACATTTCATTAGGAGTTCTAGTTTCATCTTAAATTAACTGAAGTTCTGTCTTATTTATTGCAGTAACACACAGTAACTCCCAGAAGCTGAAGACAGGGCAGTAGGAATAGGAGTGATAGGTTATGCTGTCATGGGGGAAAAAGGAACACCAAATAATGTGGTACTACTAAATTCAATTTATGAAGTGGACCAAGCAAGAGAGAAGCTGGGAAAGTTTTACAACCACATGCATACACAGACACTGGCAGGCACAGACAGAGTTAGAGGAGACCTGTCCCAATGCCCACACCAGTGAATGGAAATAGCACAGCCTGAGGAGACACAGCCCTCCATGTGTCCATGTGAGGCTCTGGGCAGGCTCTGGCCTCCCTGACTCCACATGAGTTGTACAGCAGCTTGACAGTGTTCCTGGGTCTCTAGGATTGGGTGGGCTTCAAAGCCAGTTATCAGCAAAGGTTTCCAACCAAACAGATTGATAACTGTGGGAAATGCAAAAGGCGAGAATGCTTTTAGTTTGAGTGAGAAAAGCAGGTTTCAGAAATAAAGCAAAGATTTTAGGTTCAGCTGCAGCTGCAAAATCAGAATGTAGAAGAAGATACAATAATCTAGACTGCAAGGACATTAGAACAAGGGTTAGTGTTCCTAGGTTTGGCTCAGAGAAGTATTGAAGCTGCAGAAAATGTGCTTAGCAAGGACACTGAAGTTTTAAGCTTAATAATGGAATATTGTGCATTGTTATTACAAGCATACAAGTGAGTATTGTTTGTAACAGGTATACATGTGCTTTTAAGTGACTGGTCAGAGCACTTGTCTGTAAAACTTTAGAAGCTTGCTATTGGCTGAAAAGCTTTTAAGAATGCTCTGTATCTAAGAAATCTTGGGATGTCAGCAGATGTGAGCCATGTACATCTCTTGTGTACATGAGGCAGATGCCTGAATAAAATAAATAATTAAAAGCTCATGGAGCGTCTGCTCCCCCGTCCTGTTTGAATATTTCTCCGACAGATAACCTGTTGCACCTCACCGGCACTTGCATATACTGTTCTTCAGTCATCTGTTGATTCACCACCCCTGCCACGGATCATCGCTCAGGTTCTCTCTGCAGTGCCATGTTTGGCCATAGCTCACTGCATCAGTTTGGGTTGTAGTGGCTCTGTAGTAGGTCCACACCAGATGTTTGGAGAATCTCTCCCTGCTTTCAACATACCATGTCTGCAATTTTTTTTGAATAGACAAATACCTGAATATTTATTGCTAGTAGGATACTAATTTTCTTTGTGGGAAATTAGTCCTTCTACTGAACTATGGAAACAATGAATGTAATCAGATTCACTCCTCTGCTATGCTCCTTTTCTTGGTAGTAAACTATCAAACTAGCCAGGGGCAGAATTTACCTTTAATGGTCACTGCTAAAATTGTTATGGGGAACTTTCATGTGGCTGGTGAGCAAGGATGTCTTCAGAGTAACATATCTTTGGGGAATTTGGCTAGAAAAGCACCTTAACTCTCCCCCATAACCTTCTATAATCATATACAGAGCTTATCTATTTAGCTGTGGTATATAAAATTATTTTCATTTTATTGCCATAACCTACCAATTTTCTTAGCATATTTTATTCAGTACAGAATCTCTGAGTCTAGTTTCTTGGAAATGAAGAAGAGCATATAACCAAAAAATTTCCTTCCTGCAATAAACTGAGATTTTCAGTATTATGAACATAGAAATTTTTAATGCATTATAAACATTTAATAAATACATTAAATTAAAAATTTTAATGTGTTAAAAACATGAAGTTTTTTTATATCAAAGCAGACCAGCATTATTAATATTATATCTAGTAAGTTTTAAGGTGATTAAAGTCACTGGTAATAATTTTGAAAAACTGTAAGGAATACATGGAGTATGAAAGCAGCATGCCATTTCTAAATCTCTTTTATCTCCCCTATAACTCGAGGGGCTCTACATTAAGACCAAAGGAAGACAGTTCCAAAAGAGTAATAATGTGACCAATCAACTCTGAAAAATATGATTCTGTCAAAATGGCTTGGAAAACTCGCTGTGGTTTCATGACTTTTCTGACCACTTAAGAAAGTGCAAATGACAAGTCTACATCTGTATTGGCTCAAAACCTATTGTGAAGAGCAACGGGTAGTACAAATAAACTGAAGGAAATTAAAAAGGATCACAAAATATTCTCCCAAAGTGTATTCTCCTAAATTCTCCTGACTTCGTATGCTGGTAGAGGTTTTTTCTTCTTTTTTATCTTAATGTGTCTAGTTATTGCAAATTTGTACTCCTCTGTGATTTTTTTCCCATTAATTTGTGCAATCACACTGAACCTATCTAGATTTTGAGTTTCTGCGGTTTTACTCTTCAGTGAAAGACACTCACTTGAAGACAGGCACCTTTGTGCATTAGAAATAATTTGGGGATCTACAGTATCTTTAGAAACATATATATTTTTCTTTCTCTTACTGTCACCAAGAGTATTTGACATGTCACTCTGCTTTTTTTTCTTTGGCCTTTTCCTTGGTGTTGTGTGAGTTTGAAAAAAAAAAAAAAAGGCAAAACAGGAAAACTGAGAGAGAGAGAGAAAGAGATTGAGAATACCGAATTGGAAAAATCTGACACAGAAGATAGGAAAAGGTGAATAGATGAAGTAAGAGTAATACTAGCGAAGTAAATACATAATAGTACCAAGAAAGGTTCATTAATATATCATCACAAAAGAAACAATATTGAGTTAGACTAGCAGGAAAATTCTGATAATTTACATATATTGCTTAATTTGCAAATATTCTTCTCATGGCAGCTCTAATTTATTAGTGAATGTCTTGAGAACTCCAAATCTTTGAGATTTGAAGTTCATCTTTTTGTTTAGAAGTACAGTTCTTAAAATATGTATGTGTTAAATGTTTCTTGATTGGTAGTCAGATAAAATGCATTTTTAATTCATATCTTGGTATGCATCCATCTGTCTTCACTGACATTCACATGTGAAGTCACAGACTGTAAACGCATAGAAGACCTGCACAGAAAGCCAAGTGTTTGCATATAGATGTCCTCCGCAAACTAATGGTGCCATCACCCTATAGATACATTTGTTTGTGATGCACAGCATGTCTGTGAATGTCCAAATGTGATACAAAATGTTGAGTTATTCTGGGCCATTTTTAACTACTTTTATTTCAAACCTGTTGCAAAACTTTTAAGAGATGAGGCACCTACACTACTGATTTAAGAGCTTTTTGTATAATTATATGTACTATATTTATGTACTTGTGTTTCCAGAAAGGTTTTCAATATTATCCTAAGCCAAATGAAATGTTTAAAAGAATAAACTCTATGTAAAAGTATATTATGACTTTCATGCTATATGACATTTGGGAAAAAAAAATTCATAATGGAAGACAGTGAAGCAGGTGAGGTTTAAATATCAAAAAATCAGAAGTTTATAAAAAGTAACAAACAAACCCAAAGCCCAAACAGTTTGGACGTATTAGCTCCTGCAAGAACATTAGCACAAGAAAACCACTAACATAAAAATTAAATTGGACAGAACAGGTCTACTAATTCAGTTTCAGTCTAGATTTAAACACTTTAATGAATAAACTTTGCTGTATAGTAATATGAAAAATAAATAGCCTACATGAGTTTGGCAATCATGATATCCCCAAGATGTGATGGCAAAAGGAACAATCCCTTTAACTGGATGTTTCTCTCCTGGGAGAAAATCAAGCCAGGATTTGTGGATTCTCTAAAGATGTACTCTGATAGTATTCAAAAAGGAAGTTTCAATACATACATAGCAAAGATTTTCCTGTTTTTTTTTTTCTTATATGAGGTATGCTAGCAAAATAAAGTAGAACAAAATAGTTTGAACGTATTTGGACGTTGGCAAAACAGATGATAAAAAGGATTTTAGGAAGATATTTTTCTATTCTTGACAGCTTCTGTTCATTTACTTCAGCTGATGAGGTGAGATCAAGTCTTTGATCATGAAAGATTTTCTTTACTTTTCTGTGAAAGCTGAGAATGCTTTATCCACTTATGAGAAGTGTAAGTTTAGGATGAAACAATTTTTTTTTGTTTGTTTAAAATTGATCTTATGTCTAATAATTAAATGTTGTTTTGTAGATTTTTTTCTATGGTGTAGATGCACAAGCTCTCTGTAGATTTCCAGAACAGGTTACAAAGAGAGAAGTTTTTTAGTATTATGATATACAGAATGCTCACAGTCTCCTGTTTGTGAACATTCTCGTGAAATTCTTAGAAGAGCAGGGCTTGAAATTTGATTAACTCACAGCAAGCATTTGTCTCAATAGCTGTACAATTGATTTCTTAATTAATTTTCTTCTTTATAGAATGAAATCTATACAATTAAATTGTTTTATTTTTCTTGTTATCAGCACATGTTTTCTTATTATTTGCTCTCATTTCTTTGCAAGATGCATCACGTTCTTCTGTTTTCAATGCTGTTTTGATTTTCTTGACTTGACAAGACTAAATGATTTTTCAATTTGTAGATGAATTTATCCCTGTGCTTCATAATTATCTTCAGATTTTAATTTTACATCTCTGAAAATCTGATTTGTGGGTTGAATTATATGTGGGGGGAAGGATGTTAGGTTCTTTTCCCTGTTTAAATAAAATTAGAAATAAACTTTTTATTTGCAAGTCATATTTTACTTAGAGTACAATAATTTTAATAGAGTTTAAATTAAATTATGTAAGTTACTCTCAGGTTCAGAGTAATTGATTGTACACACCATGGGGATGAGAAGCAGATGAAAAATTAAAGATAAAATCTTAATTATTTTTACATTTTTAGAATCAGCTTATAAGATTTAAGAAATCTGTTCTCACAGTCTTACTTCTTTCCATGCCCCTCCTAACACATGCAGACAGGCAGAGGAAATGCATAGCCACATGAAGTTATGACTTTAAAAGGAAGTGGTATCCCAAGACAATGGCAATAATTCTGTCATATTTGTTTATTTCACTGAATGAAGATTAGCAGTGCTTCTTCCACTGCATTAGCATTTCTTTTTCTCTGTGCTTTTTAAAAATAATACAATTAGAACAGCTGGTATTGCCAGAAAATTCAAATGATCTCTAATGATCTCAAACCTTTCTTTTCCTCTGTCACTAGTGTTCTAAAAAAGGCTGAAATCCTACAGGTTCTAGACGCAAATACCATTTCTGGATAAGAAATATAGACACTGCAGTTTTAGGAATTAGAACTGCTAGAGCTACCTGAATGTGCCCATGAAGCTCTTTTAAGAAAGTATCTAGATGATTAATTGGTGTCTACAAAACTGATTTATAGGTATGTCTTAGACCTCTTTTCTTTTACCACCTGCAAAAAAAAGATATATTTGGACAGACATATTTCATAATTTTGCATATGTATTTAGTTATTCAGTTAAAGAAAACAGTTACTCAGCTGTTTTTAGTTACTCATATGTTTCATAAAGCTTGTTTCCAGAAATACCTGGGATTTTTAACAACATTCCTGCAATAAGTTTATGTTTCTGAAGTATTTTCAGAACTGTAAAGCTCTGAAATGTTTGCGTGATCATGTTGACTAGGAAATTAATTGATTACTAATAACTTGAAAATAAGTTTGATCTGTTCATTACACTATATTGCAGCTTTACATGTCCATGTTAAAAAATAGATTTTCAAAATATTTCACCTCTTCTAAAAGTGAAACATCTAAGAATAAGCATATGATTATACTAATCATTTAACAAGCTGTAAGGTATGACTGTAATTTGCTACTCAGTATTTATCGAATTGCCTCCTTAAATCAAACATCTGCTACTGTAAGTGACAGTGATTACCAAACAAGGATATTAGGAATCTCAGCCCATAAAAACATCAAAGAAGCTTGATATACTGTGATGAAGAAAGTATAAGGTTTTGTAGCAGTATTTTTAACACCTGAAAAATTTACATTTGTTTCTGACTCTTAATAATCTTGATCTGAGTTTCTTGGTTTTGGATTTTCTTCTCAGTTGTTTAAGCCATGAGTTGGTAGAATTTAACTGTCATTCTATCTGACTGTCACTAATATATATTTAATTTTCTACCAAACTATTTAGATTTTTCTGACTAAAGGTAAATGGAATGGCTTTCCTTCTTTTTCTTTTTTCCCTCTCTTTATTCTTATATTTTCATGATACAATTATTTAAGTTCCCACATGTTGTGAAGAAAAGGACTTGTCATTTAACAAAGGGCTGTTTACGCATTAAAAATAAATCTTTTCCTTCTTCCGTAAATATAATTTTAAATATTTTGAGGTTGCAGCTTTTGAGATGTTTTTCATGTTATAGAAAAAATGTATACATTGTTCTTGTAGTCAAGGAAAAATTGTCACTAAACCAAGCAGTTCAGATTGATTAGCATCCTTGTCAGCACATCAGAGGTTCTGAGTCAAGCTGTTCTCTTTTCCAAATCAGGCTTCTTCACCAAGAAAGCTGCTGTTCTCATTCCAGATTTTAGTTCAGGAGTGAAGAATTATGTGTAGAAGAAGAAACTATTGTGCATGGGCTTATAACTTGTGAAGCATCACTTATCTATTTATTTTGTATTGCAAGGAGATAGGTTTCATATAGATTTTGCTATGTAGGGTCTCAGGACTAGTCCAAGTTCACTTTGGACAAGGTGTGTTTCAGCTTGCTGTAACAACTGCCCCGCACTGAAATAACTGCTCTGCCTTCAGTTCAAGGAATGCTACACAGAGTAAAGGCTGGGCCAAGCAAAATGGTCATACTGCAGCAACTGATAGCCCCAATGTCTGCAGAGGCTGGGGGATGCTTTTGGACAACCTATGAACTTAACCTGGATACCAATGACTATCAGGAAGGCTAGAGTGAGAAAACTTGTAAAAATAGCCCCAGTCAGACTATAAGAATGAGGATGAAGTGATCCTCCTCTCCAATGTTAAACTTCTTGTGTACACTTGGGACTCTTGATAACACACAGAAACCATCACCTCTCTGCTCAAGGAAGATAACATCAGTCTTATCAGAGGACACTAAAAGGGTGACAATAAGATTGAAGTAAAGACGGAGACACTAGTGCATTTTCTTGTGGATGAATTTTAAACGTGTTATATTGACTTTTCTGTATTAATTAAGTTAGAGAAGTATAGTGTAACTGGAGCACAAATAACTTATAACATATTATATGTTGCTTAGGTTGCTAATATTTTATTTAGGGTGGTAAGAAATCCTTGATTTCATTCACAGAAGTGGTATTCTCTGCTTTATTCATAGCAGTATTTTAAATATAAAGAGGGTAATGCTCCTGAGATAAAATGTGAGCAAAGACAGTCAATCCTAGAGGCAAACTTTTTATGAATTTATTTCGTCATACCCTTTTATAGCTACCATGAAAGCTGAAATTGCTTAGGAACTCTTTTTATGGGTAACTAATCAAATTATTGTCCTAAATGACCAGGTGAATTTTTCTTTAGTTCTGGTTTCTAGGTTGATATGAGAAAGTGAAAGGCAAGCATTAGAAATGGAGACAGGAGGACTATCAGTTTCTGTGGAAATACTTTCATCATATTTCATAAACAAGAGTAAAGTCCACGTCTCTGATAAAATACAAGTGAACTCCAAGCAAAAAAGCTTACTATATATGTGAGGAGTTATCTTGGATAAATTACAAGCTCTGTTGCATTTTTCTTTCTTAATTTGAAAGTTCAGTTTGCAATATTAACTTTGTGGGGGGTTTGAGTGTTGTTACCACTATACCCATAATTTATATGTACTTTATCTACGTCTACTAAGACATAGAGCGTTTTATCAAAGAAATTTTATTACTTCAGGATTTCTTTTCCAGTTTTGATTAGATAATCCCAACTCTCCATGGAGATTTGCAGAACATGAATGTATCAACTCCCACTAAGTGTGGATGACTATTTTTTTTCCTGAATAGTCTAGGAACTGAACAGGCAGAAACTGTCCTTGTTCAGTTATTATGGTTGTATTTCTTCAAGCAGTTGAAGACACATCTGACTTTAAAACCATTTGCCTTCAGTGCTGCTGATAGCATCGTGACTAGACGAAAATAAAAATTTAAATGATTACTCACTAATAATGTTGTTATTGAAAATAGGATGAATATTTTGCAAGAAATAAAAAATCCCATGTGAAATAACTATTTCATTTCTTGAACAGGAAATTTGTAAATTAAGTTTCACCTTCTGTCAAAGGGAGAAGCATCAAACTGATACTTGCTATGGAGGTGAAGGCAATGGAGAAGAGTCACTTTAGCACTCACAGGAGACTGTGGGGAATTATGATAAATATTTTAATTACTTTTTAATCTCACAAAATAGAATGGTGTCTATTCTATTTTTTTATAATCAAATGACCTACACAAATACACCTATGTATTTCATACACATGTGAAACCTACCAGTTTCCTAAAAGGGACATCCACTTTGGAAAACCTTTATAATAGAAGATTTCTGATCCTGTTTAATTCTATACATGCAATTTGGAAGTGCAGCATCAATTGCCATTGAGCATCATAATTTTGACTAAAACGATTTCAGTCTTTGTGAAGAATATTATTTTGCAACAGTCCAGCAAAGCACAACGTTAGAAGGAGATTACTTTATTTCAGAACACGCACACACAGTCTCTTATATACTCACATGTTTATTAACACCAAGACATGTTGATTCCAGTGGTTAGTCCAGACATGGGCACATTTTGCATCTATGCACGTTTGTCCTGGAGTCTTTTGCATTTGTACAGTTTGTGGCAGACACCAGCTCGGTGACCAAATATAGATTGTGGATTTGGCTTTTTCCAGCCTTCAGGAGCTGAGTATTTAGTCCCTTCTTTGTGACTCATCTTTGGAAACCATGAAGGGTTACTCAGTGTCCTATTCAGTCTGTGTGTCCTGAAAATAGGGCTGAGAAAAAGGCTGGGAGAAGACACAGCAGGTCCAGAAGACCCAAACTGACCAAAGGGATACTTCACACCACACAACATCACCCTCATCAATAAAAGAAAAGAAAGAAGAAGTAGGGAAAAGGAAGTGTCTTCTAAATTGGAAATTTTTTGGACAAAGGTTGGCCATTGTTTATGGGAGGGAATGAGTGATTTCTTTTGCTTTGCTGGTTTGCCTTTTCTTTCTTTATTGAACTGTCTTTATCTCAACTCTTTTTTTTTTTTT
>VZRF01006809.1:0-47668 GCA_013396875.1 Vireo altiloquus | reverse complement strand
TTTTTTTTTTTTTCCCCCTTCCTAGTTTTTCCCCATAGATTCTTGGAGTATGTCAGGGAGGGAGAGATGGAGTGTCTGAATGAGTGTTTGACTGCTGGCCAGGGTCAACCCACCACAAGCCGAAACACTTTTCTTCATTCTTTCCCACAAATTTCCTTGCTTTCCAATAAAATCATAAAAGAATTGGAATCATCACACTGGTGATTGTTCATTTTATCAGGAAATAATAAGTGCTAAAAAGAATACATCTTTAATTTT
Organism: Vireo altiloquus; assembly: GCA_013396875.1. Taxonomy (NCBI): domain Eukaryota; kingdom Metazoa; phylum Chordata; class Aves; order Passeriformes; family Vireonidae; genus Vireo; species Vireo altiloquus. The sequence continues at coordinate 47,410 of VZRF01006809.1, read as the reverse complement.
TATAAATTTACCTTTCATTGTTTTACATTCTTGTTAGAATAGTCATCTATCTACTTCTTTAAAGCAACAAGACACCAAAACGTAAGCTAGCTTGGAGAGCAAATTCACAAAGAAATGAATGACTCTCAGTATAATGATTTCAGGGGGTTTATTTTGAAAAGATAATAATTTTTGAAGAAGGATATAAACATCAATATTAAGAAGATGTGTTCTGTTTTAGCACCTATTATCATAAACTGCATAAAAGTGAGATTTCCATAGATAGAATTTCTCATTCTTTCCTTTATTTCTGCTTTGAAAGGAGGAAAGCCAATTTTTTGAGCTTTTGGATTTCTGAAAAAAAATAAAAATAGAAATGAGAAAGCAATGCAAGTGACATTAAGCAGCATTATATTGTTACAAACATGGTATGCAGGAGCAGTTTTGTTCACATGCTGTACAACCATTAAGGAGAGTTGTTAGCAGGGTATGTTAGAGAAGTACCTGTGGCATGTTTTTGACATAGCACCTCCTCTGTGTATAAGTTATGACTGCTAAATGACTTTTCTGTGCTTAGACTGAGAAGGTCTCTAAGAAAATTTATAGATGTTATTCTTGTAGTGGCTAGGTGACAAATTACCAGAACTGAAAACTGGAGTTTTCCCTTAAGGAAAATAAATCAGTGTGTTAACAAATTGCAATACCCTCTTGACAAAATTAGTTACATTATCAAAGAGAAATTACACTGATTTCAAGAGACTCTGGTGCTCCTTCTGCAGTTATTATGTGACAATATTTTGTTTAGATACTGTAATTGTACTCACAAAAAGATGAAACAAACGAAATGAGTAATTTTAGCTCTATTAATAGAAAATAAACATGTATCATAAAATTTAAGCAGATTTGTTGTTTCTTAATGACTTGAGTATGTTGGCTTTAATTGTACTCACAAAAAGATGTAACAAAGGAAATGAGTAATTCTAAGATATTTAAGATATCCTGATACCTAAATTAGCACTGAAGTCTATCCTCTAGAAAACTATACTCAGGGCATTTTTGCAAATGATGTGATTCCACTGCTAAATACAAAGCTCTTAATAAATCTTAGGCTGTACATTACCTCTGGGTGAATTTAGCAGGTATAAAACCAGAATTTCTAAAGACCTAAATTTTCATGGGAAAAACCCAAACAAATAAAACAACCCAAACAAATAAAACAACACAAACAAAAGAAACAGACCCCAAACACACAAACAACCCTCCTCTAAAAAGCCCCAACAGCTGATATCCGTACTCCAAAATATCTAAACTGGCATTAGATGCTTACAGTTAGCAATAGAATCCTTCCCATTAATCTCTATAGTCAAACATATTTTTACTGCATGTATAAGAAATATCGGGCTCATCTCATTGGACACGATGATCTTGTGAGTCCCTTCCAACTCAGGATATTCTGTGATTCATCAGATTTTAAGCGCTGAAAAAATAGGCAACCTCTTCAACCTACCAGAGTTGTCAACAGAAATAGGCACTGCAGAGGACAATCGACCTCATGCAACAATAAATGAGACAGGCACGATGGATCATTCACTGGACTAATTTAGAGCTATTCTGAAAACCTCTAGTAATATAATCTAAAAATAGACTGATCTCTCCTTCTGACTTTTAAAAGTCAGTGAGAATGTCCTGCTACGATGCCTCATTTTTTTCAAAACCAGTAGGAAACTTCAGCATCTACAGAAAAGCACTATGTTTGGAAGGCTTTGTAGCCTCAATTAATTAATACAGTCACTACTTCTTTCTGAGGACTGGTTCTTCTTTACCTTGAAGATTTCTATATTCTTTCTAATTTCATATTTCTAATGTAAATAATGATTGTTTTCCGGAAAACAAACAATTTTTTCAACTACAAAAGAAATAAAACATTTAATTTCCCTATGCTCTATAGGTTTCATATAAAGCCATCTTTTTTTTTCCTCTTTCCATGTAAAAAAAATTTGTTTCACGTTACCAGGTCTCAAAATGAAAACACTGACACAGATATTCTGCTTTTTCTTTCCTTGCTCAGTTACGCTGTCCTCTAATTTTTTAAGTTAAACCTGCATAGGCACTGGATATTGTCTATTTTTCCAGTCAGTGTAAAGTGTCCAGTAGATTTCTGTGCTACAGAATAGAAAAATAGGTTTTAGGAACATTTTTTTATGGTTCATCAGTCTGAAAATTGTGGTAAAAAATATTTTATACCTACATAAGAATGTCTTCTTAGAAGATATGTATTCCCCAGTTTTACTCTCTGGGAGCACAGGGCATTGGTGTGAAGTTAATTATGCCATTTGCCTTACTCTGATAAAATCCATGGAACCTGCTAACAGCACTCATAGAGAGTGGTATCCAGCATGGCTGAGAAAGGCTGCTATTACACTGTCAGGTTAAATACCTACAAAAACTACAATAAGATTTAAAATTCCACTACATGCCTTAAAACCTGAGATAAAATGTTTAAGTCTGTGAATATTAGGTTGGTGTTTAAGTATGGAATTCTTGTGTTTCATATCATGTGTATCTCTGAGAAAGGCTCCTGACAGTCCTGAGAAGGCACATTGCTTGTTCAGTCTGTTCATGCTCTTATTCATACAGTGCTCATGGAGGAGTCAGTCCTTGGAACCTCTCTTACATAAATAAATAGTTACCAAGCTCTCTATGCACTCTTTACAGTAATTCTTACTTCAAACACTACATCCTTACAGAGTGCTGTTGATATTTTATTTACTAATCTCTGGAGTTTTCTTTGTCTTTAAAACTTTTTTTTTTTCTTTAGTATCATATCTTAATGTCAAAACTTAAAAGTTGTTTGATTGCAAAACATTATGGACAGAAATACCTGAGTACGTCTACATTATATATAAAACTGCAGTGATTTTGAGTATAGGATCCCAGATCATCCCTTTTCCTTAGCTGTTTGCTCTCTCCCTTAACTGTGTTTTCAGCCATTTCTACACAGCTCCTTTCAAGAGAGTCTAGTTGCCAAGACCTCAGACACAGACAGAAGCGTAACAGTTTTGTCTCTTTACATTCCACATAAGCCTTCATTGCTGTCTCAGTAGCCCTTGCAGTCTCAAAAACTGCAACAAGCCCTCAGGCAATGCACTGGAGAATAAAAAACATAACAGTGTTTTCACACTTAAAAAAACCCACTTCAGTATACCCCTCAAAATATTTCTGAACTTTTGGTTTTGAATGTGTACCTATTTGAAGCATCTCACATGGAGCCCTGGGGAAAATGAGGGTCGATATTATGCCTTTTAGACATACCTCTCAGGTGTGGGAGGTTAGCCATTCTGTGCTGCTTGGGCAGGAGCATCAGGGAGACCTTTGACAAAAAACAGTATCTCTTACTTAGCTCTTATTACAATGATATATAAAACATCTGATAGTGACCTCAGGAAACTTCCCTGGAAGTCTGCCCAACTCAGAATCGGGTTATGATAGTGTGACACGCACACTAGTGGCCTTTAAGTCTTGCAGTTATAATCTAACAGATGCAAAAAGAAATAAGATGAAAGGAATATTTAATGAATATTCCCTCAGTGTTATGTCCTTGAAGAATTATAGAGTCATGACAAAGCACTAGCCTTGCACTTCTTACTGCTTTACACTGGATATGATGTTGATTATTAGGATAGCAGTACACATTTGCTTGATTCAACATTGTAGGAACCAGAAGAAACTTCACTCTGCAATGGGTTCCAGATACTGGAATATATTCAAGTATATGGGATACTTGAATTTTTCATACCCCTGCAAATGGAGCAAGATCTAGAGCTGTCTTTTGTCAAACAAATAAGTGAGTACTGTTTATGCACATTTGTATTTAAATTTGTGTTTACACAGATGGGATTTGGCAGTGTAGGGCTGCAGGAGCAGCCTCTATGAGGAGTGACTGGAGCTGCCCAATGCTGGGCACAGCCAGTTCCATTTGGCTCCAACAGACCCACCTCAGGGCATGTCTGAGCCTCACAGCCAAGGTGGCCCTGCCATAAAAGTTCTATGACTTCTTTCATATAACCCATGTAATATAACAAAAAGAGAAATAAACACAGGAGCAGACAGAAATGGACAAACACAAAACAAATAAATGTCACAGGATCACACAGAATCATGAAGAGACCCTCAATATCATCAACCCAGCAACACCATATCTCCAGGTGCCATGTTCAGATGTTTCTGGAACACTTCCAGAGATGGTGGCTCCACCACCTCCCTGGGAAACTTATTCCAATGTCTAAAGACTCTTCCAGTCTAGATAAAAAAATTTTCTAGTATCTAATCTGAACCTGCCCTGAAACAGCTTAAGGCCATTTCTTCTTGTCCTTTTGCTTAAGACATGCAGAAGAGAATGATTCCCATCTCACTACAACTTCTTTTCAGGTAGTTTAGAGAGTAATGAGGTCCCACTGAACCTCCTCATGTCCAGACTAAACAACCCCATTTTCCTCAGCTGCTCATTGTAGGATATGTTTTTAAGACCCTTCACCAGCTTTGTTGCCCTTTTTCGGACACACTCCAGCATCTCCATGTCCTTGCTGAAGTGAGTGGCCCAAAACTGGACACAGTACTTGAGGTGAAGCCTCACCAGTGCCGAGTACAGGACAGCAATCCCTGCCCTGGTCCTGCTGGCCACACTATTGCTGATACAGGCCAGGATACCACTGGCATTCTTCGTCACCTGGGCACACACTGGGTCATGTTCGGCTGTGTATCAACCAGCACCCCCAAGTCCCTTTCTGCTGAGCAGCTCTCAAGCCACTTTGTCCGAAGCCTGTAGGGTTGAATGGTGTTGCTGTGACACAAGTGCAGGACTCAGATCTACTCCTTACTGAGCCTTATGCAGCCGGTCTCACTCTGTCAATCCAGCCCATCCAGGCTCCTCTGCAGAGCCTCCCTAACTTGGTGTCACCTGTGAACTGAATGAGGCTACACGCAATCGCCTCATCCGAATCATCAATGAAGAAGTTAAACAGGACTGGGGCCCCAATACTGAGCCCTGGAGAATACCTCTGGTGACAAGACACCGGCTGGATTCAGTTCCATTCACCATCACTCTCTGGACCTGGCCATCCACAGTTTTTTACCCCGTGAAGTGTACACCCACCCAAGCCATGAGCAGCCGGTTTCTCCAGGACCATGCTATAAGACATGATGTAAAATGCTTCACTAAAGTCTAGATAGACAGCTATATGTGCTAGACAGAAATTTAGATTCACAGCTTTTTCTTCATCCACTAGGAAGGTCACCTTGCCATAGAAGGAGATCAGGCAACGTATTATCAGAAATAAAATTATTAAAACCTGTTATCAAAGGATTTGTCCTGTACTGTGGTATTATTTGAATTGACCCACTCTGGCAAAAGAAAACATAAAAAAAGGAAAGCAACAACAACAACTCCCCTCTCCCCAATCTAAATCTGTTTTGATTTCTTTTTATGTTGCACAACAGTAGGTTTAACTAAATTCCTAACAATACAAATTTTTACTTGACTCCTGTCCTTGAAAGAAGTTGCAAAACTGCATTCTGCTTTATGAAAGGATTTGTTTCATTGAAACTTTATTTTAAATGCCTACAACTCATGCGCTTCTTTTTCTACAAAAACCCCCACCCCAATATTACTTTTTTTATCTAAATCTGAACTATATCTCTCAACAAAATAATGTCTTCTGAAATAATAGTTACATTTTATTTGCAATGTCTAAATTTTTTTTCTACAGTTAAATCTCATATAATTGTGCACTTAGATTTGGAGATGATTAGAGACATTTTATAGACAGTCTTTTTTACTCTAAAATTATGTGACAACTGCAAATGTATAATGAATTAGGAAATTAAATTTATTCTGCATTTATACTGAGACATATGTCTAGTTCTCCTTCTCAAACAAAAAATACATAATGTATATGCAGAGAAACATATTTACAAGAATGTTATTATCAAAGGAGATAAAAGCACATAATGCTGCTTTGAAACACAGTGAGATAAACAATAATTTTGACATTTTGAAGTAAATTTGATTTCCGTAAAAAGACCAGAAAAAGAACAAGGTTTAAAAAAAGAAGAAAAAATAAAGTCTTGATTGCCCAAAAATTTTCTTCTGAAGCCTGGATAATGCATTTAATTACAGAGATGTTCCTTTTGCCATTCTCTGTCACATGCACACACACATGCATACACATTTCCAACAAAAGCAGCAGTGGTCTAGAGCTCAATTTATTCACTTTGTCACAAACTTTCATTAGCATTTATGGTGTTCTAAAGTATTTTTTGGACATGCGACCTTCATTCCAGAAGGCAGAAATTCCTGTGGGAAATTTGTCTCACCTTCCAGTCCCCTTCACTGGAACTTGGTCACCTAAAACAGAAGTAGGGTCTCTGAAGGCAAGCTGACTACAGCCTTTTAGTCAACACAGACAACTCTTCATTTATTTTAAAGCAGAAGGTATTTTTGCACAGCAGTGTAGTGGCCAGTAGTTCCCTAGACAATACTTACCTGATGTCCTTTAATTACAACAGGATCAAAAATTAGGATGTAAGCCACCACAGAGGTTAGATCCTCTGTCACTGACACTTAAGTTTAGATGTTTGAGTATAAACATTAATCCTTACAGGTGTATTGTTGAGAAAAATAGTTACCAGGTTTTTCAAAATTAATCATATAAACAGCTTCAATTGCAAGAAAAACACAGTCTATATATACATATTTTAACTAAAAATATTACAATTAATGAATGATTATTTACTGGGAAATGGAATGGGCTGTAAAAAAGTCACAGAGTTATTCAAGTAAAAAGGCAATCAGGCTCTACATTTCATCAAAAATATTTAGTAAGTTCATAGAGAAGATAATAATGACGTTTCAGCTAGCTAATTGTGTGCATAGGTGTTAACACAAACCAAAAGGCAGAGAAACCTGTGAGATGTCATTTGAAGGAAGATGATATCTATATATGTGATGATCAATGCCGAAACTTTCAGTAAATCATCTTAGAGGAAGAAAGATGAGGGCAAGAGATGGACAAGAACAAAGCCTTAGGCATATCCGAACATGAAGATTAAAAAGAAAAGTGCAAAATTGGCAAGAAATACAATATCTATTTACTCACACACAATGCCAGACAATGCTGTCATTTTCTGTCAAAGATTTTAGCAATCTTAATACGGAGAATGTACTTGTAAAAAGAATTCTAATGAATACCGAGTTGCAGACTGCTATTTTTCATACGCATTCTGTATGAACTCAGTTCACCAATAATCTCAGGAATTACAATAAATTCTTAATATTATTCCATATTGAATATCCATGTTATATCACAGTTCATGTTTACAAAATTCAGGCAGACCAAGAATTTTCACTTAGATGCATTCCTATCTGGAACAAATATAAAGCTGCTATATTTGTTATATTTGCTATAAAACAGCATCCCTAACTCTTGATACAGTTCATTCATTTCTGAAATGGAAACTTTGGTGCAGTGGAATCCTTATGACATCACAATTATTTTGTCAGAAACAACACATTTCTAGCTGCAAAAGCTAGGGAGTTTTTAATTTTTTTATTCCTGAAAAGAGTAAAATATCAACTTGAATATATTTTGTCTCCAAAGTCTTTTATGTTTTATTGGAAGTAGCAAAGTACAGAAGGTTAGATCTTTTAGCAATTATATCATGATTCATTATATAAATAGTTCCACCTCTTCCAAGCTCCCATTCCAAATGTTTTTCTTTCTCATATGATTATGAAGATGCTGTATTTTCTCCAGACACTCATACTGCATGCTATGTTAATGCTGACATTACTGAGGCAGTCAGGTAATAAATGCTACCTTGTGATTTCCATTTTTCTGAAGTTGTAGTTCCTTAATGGCATACTTTATTCCAGATTCTGTTAACAATGTCTTTAAAAAGTTAAAAGCAACTAAATGTAGTCAAAACTACTAAAGGCAGAAACCTAAGGACTAGTGAAAATTGGTACTTGAAGACAAGTGAACTTAAGAAGCTGAAAAATGTATAATGGAAAATTCAGAAGTGATTCTTTTATCAACACTTATGATTCTTAGAGCCAATTGTAAAGGCTAAAAGCAAAACACAGACAAGGAATTGATTATTACGTTCCACTAAATACTCTTAAAACTGTAACCAATGTGTCTTATATCTAGCTGAAAATACCCAGGTATTATGAATTTCTTGATTTGGGGTTAGTTTGCAAAAATTCACTGCACTAAAACCATTATTTGTAGCATATATTAAAAATATTATTTGTGATATCTGTTGGCGGAAAAATGCAGCTGGGCATAAGCATTATGAAGAGACAAAATTTAAAGAAGCCTCAACAATAAAGATGACATGACTCTTAAAAATCTCTAACAAACTGTTTGAATAGCTTTCATTTCACACAAGAAATGCAAGCAGCACATGCAGCAACACCATTTTATATTTGTTAAACAAAAGGGAAATGACTACAACATATCAAGTGTTGCCATGCACTAAAATAAATTGGTTGTGAAATTTATGAAAAGGCCTTAAGGCATACGTCTCAGTGAGAACCTCAGCCAAAAGGTTTGAGGAACACTCAATTCAGTTCCTCTTTATATATCAAACACAAATTGCTTGTCATCATCTCCTTTCACAGATGATTACCATCCATCATTTCTTATTTGTCATTCACACCAACTCCCCGTTTCCTATGATGTTGCATATCTAGTGTTTAAGTTTTCAGTCATGATACCCCTATGTTCACCCCTATGACCTCTATTAGGTGTGTGTCCTTCATTCTGATCAAAAATCTAATTAATTATTTGATTTTTTGTCCCAAGTTTTTAAAAAACTGGACTTCCCTACTCTTATTAAATAAAATGTCAAGTAATCTTTGCTAGGGCTGTTAACCTTGCTGTGAAAATACTTTCTTAGAACAAGCACTGTTTATTAGTCCTTTCTAAATTGCTCCTTTGGAAGATAATATTCTTCCCACAGTTTTTTAAAAATTTTCTTCTAATTCAAGACTACCTACTTGAGATTTAATTCTTAAAGTATTTTAACTTGAAATATTAGTGTTACTTTGTATACTTTTTAGTAAGCATTGGCATTTATATTTATTACTCTGATTGTCAGTTAAAATATTGGAACCAAGGGCAGTTTTATTCTTCTAGAAGGAGAGAATTCAATTTACAGAAAACAAAATATAAGTTTTCCTACAGAAGGCTTCAGACAGAGTTTGTGTTCAAGGCTAGAGTTCAAGGAACATTTGGTCATCTGCCTACTAAAATAATTTGAGACAGATTTGTCTTTGAAAGATTGCAGTCTTCACCAGTACTATACAAAAACCTGAAGGTTTTAAAAAAATAATTTCCTGAAAATAAAAACAAGCAAACAAACAAAAACAAAGCAAAAAAACCTCACTCAAACCAAACCAACCAACCAACCAAAAAAACCCCATGAATGAAAAACAAAATAAGATTGAGAAGGAAAAACCCAAAGAAAATTCTATTTATACAGTAATAATAATACAAAGTGAATTTTCTATGAGAATATATACACCAAACAATCATAGCATTAGGAAGACAAAGCTACATGATAGAAAATTTACTAGAACAACATGCCTAGTAAAGGCAAGGAAATATCAAGGAGATATTAAAGTTTTTTACCATTTTGCACATCGAAGTTCAAAGAGGATCAATTCAAACAGAAGAAAGAACTGAGGAGGGATCATTCCACAATTAGGAGCCTGAAGAGACTTCATCTTATGGAGAATCAAGGATCTTGGTTTATTCTGTCAAAACGAATACTGAGAAGAAAGATGACCTCTAAAAACATACCATGCAAAATGGTACAGAAAGATAACAACTAGCTAATAAAGATAATTTGGGCTCAAAACCTAATGGATATAGAATAGAATTAAGTATACTAAGGCTATAAATTAGCAAAATATTTTAACCATCTGGGCAGGGAGGTACAGGAGCAGATTTGTAATCAGACTACCAGAGGAAAGTCACTGAAGATTTTAGAAACACTTGAAAAGCCATGACTCTTACCACACTGCAAAACAGCTTAATATTATTATTAAAAACCCCGATGAAATGTGGCTCCTTGCAACTCCAGGCCTTAACGACCTAGAGCATCTTTTCTAACCCTACATTCCTTCTAATTAACAAGGGTATGTGTTAAGACATCAGGCATTGATATGGATTTAATGGCCACCTAAACATTCATGGTGGAAAAAAAATTATAACCGGTTCATAACCTCTCACATATCAAGCACTTAATTAGGGCCAGTGAAACGTTATGTATTTTCCACAATATGCAGAATAACTACAGAACTCTTTCTCCTAAATCTAGAGAATGTTCCTGTCAGGGAACAACTAAATCTTTTAGAAATGTTTATCTTGTTTTTTCCATTTAAAAAGGACATCATATTTTCACTTGTATAATACGTATCTTGAACACCGACAACCAAATTTATTAGCTGAAAAGAGTATACCAGGTAAGTCTACTAAAGGTAGCCACAAGTACTTTTGATTTAAAGAAAGAGAATATTTTATTTGTGGTGTATTTGGGAATGTAGATTACCGACCTAAATTGATCCCATATTATTATAAATCTCTGGATAAATTTCACTCAATTTTAAAACTACTGCAAATCTGAGCCACAGAAACATTTCCATATATACTGAGCACACTATGAAAATGGCATAGAGATGATGAAATTCTTCTGTGAGGTGAGTCACAATCAACATTGCAGAACCTTAAAAATTGCAGGGGTTTTTTCTCCATCATGCTTTGAAGGTTTTTGGTTTTTTTTCTGGTTTGCTTGCAGGGTCTGTTTTTTTTCTATTTTGTTTTTTTCTTTCCAGTTTAAATTCCAACAAAACTTCCAGTTAGATACTAGGAGAAAAAAATCATAATGAAAGTAGTCAATCATTGAAACAAGTTTCCCATATAGAGTGTGGAATATCCATCACTGGAAATACTAAAATTCTGATTGTGTGCAGTTGATTGTTCTATTGAGCTTGGAAACTGTATCTGACTTTGATATTGTGCCGTCTTTGAGCTGATAATTGGACTAGATGACCTAGAATGATCCCCTGTAACACAATTTTTTTCCATTGTCCATTTAGGTGTAGATGTCAGGTCCAGCCTTAATTGTCCTTTGATCCTATGAGCTAAATTTGTGAGTCAATTTCCTGGTTTAATTATTCATAGTTTTAAGAATGATGAATTAACAAGGAAAACTTCCACCTTGCCTATAATAATAGGAGAATGGATGCTCTATAGCTAAATAAGTTTAATTCTTACTGTCAGTTGGAAAATCCATGTATGTATTGTCCAGATAATTGTAATTACATACATCAGGTAGGAAATTTATGTCAACTATTTTAACTTCCAGAGTCTTTCAGCTGTAGCCTTTAATTCGAATCAAGGATTGACCAAAAATTCTGGATGGTTTAAAAAGAGGTTTACTTATATCTACTATATCGATTAGGTATCTTGCCTATAAGGAAAAACTATGGGAAAGCAGAGTTTATCACTGTGTATGAAGGAAAGGAAAAATATTTTATTCAAATGTACTATAAGTAAGAGTAGCTTTCCTCGATATTTCATGGTTTGACTTACATTATGTCGCAGTTTTCATAGCCTAGTCTGAACTGGAATGAAAGAATATAATATAGTTCGCTACTGTGTGATGTTTTTCTCTAGAAAAGCAGAAAAAATCTGCAATCTGAAAAAATCTCTAACAACCCAAACAAACAAACAAACAAAAGAAAAAACTATCCCAAATCCATCAAAACTAAATCAAACCAAAAAGTAAAATATTATGACAAAATTAGATATAACAAAATAAGTTTTAGTTTATCCTGGACTTTAGAAGGGTCCAGCACATAGCAGATGTATTGTCCTGTATTCACAATTGTCATTTGTTTACTGTGTATTAAAGAACTGTTTTTTTTAGTCCTTTAAAACTTCATAAATTTAGATAAATTGTTCTCTGTTAAAAGCTGTAGTAAATGTGATATAGAATAAAGCCTAAAATAAGCTATTTTTAGACTCAAAATCTTTTTTGAAAGTATGGCTCATTTCATTGTTCACATCTCATTTCTGAATCTGCCTTGAGTTGATGCAAAATTCATTGACATGAATTTTTAGATAGTCTTCCTGATCACAAGAATTCTAATGTAGATGGCATTAGAACTGTACAAGAATTCTTATTTGGAATATAATTGCTTCTTTTTAGGGATAGAAAAATCAATTAAAAAAATTGACATGACAAATATGTGTGCTGTTACTGAATATAGATCTTTTTGTTAAAGGAAGGTGACAATTTCTTTCTGTAACTGTGACAGGCATCTTACTCTTACCTGATCAATTGAAACAGGTTCTCATTTTAAAACTGAATCTCAAATCTCTTTATAACTTGTTCTATACATTATAAACTTATTATGAATGACTTTAAAGAGTATTTTTCTCTTATTTTTTCAAATAAAGACACATTTAATCCTCCTTAGAGTTGCCACTTTCTCAATTCTCTTCTTGCTCTTCTTTATTATCTTCTGAGTTTCAGTGCATTTTCTTCTTATTTTCCTCCCTTGCTTTCTCTTGCAGATCAGTCTACTTCCGATCCATCTAGTCTGACTTAAACGACTGCATTTCCTGTTACATCTCTTCCTTGACCTGAGCAATTTGAGGGATAAAAGGTGTTGGGGGTGATAGTTTCTTTCCCAGCCTCCGACCCTTACTCCCCATAGCTGGGGTGAAATACAGGAGACATGGTTTTTTTCTTGTTCAGACTCCATTGTTTATTGGTTCTTATCTATGATACAGTCTCAGAAGCTGTGAGTTCTGCTAGCAAGGTAAAACAATGCTAATAATGGTGGTTCTCTGGCTTTGCAGAATTTTTTCAAGGACCTTTGGCCCAATAATGATTTGCCACCTAAATTATTTTGATTTCTAAACCAATGTTCTAACCTCTAAGTTCAGCAGTGTGGATTTTCTTATCCAATTATAAGACATCATCTAAACTCATGAAGAAGAAGGAAGAAGAAAGTGATAAAGAAGTATTCAGCCACCTCCCTAAAATCTCCATCTTTACAGATGTGTATTACTATATTCAAAACTTTAAATCCCAAATTTTTCACCCTGTGACACCACACCTTCTATTCAAACTACACATGCGTGATGTTAAAACCATCACTCAATTTTGGAAGCCTATCCCAAGGCCTCAGATCAAATGTAGGGTTTTCTTGTGGAACAGTGCCTTCCAGAACAGAGAATTTAAAATTCTCGGTTTCCAGGCTTCCAACAAAGAGGTACATTTTCCTGAAGAAAAATAAAGGAATTTGTTCTGCATACATTGTGAAACTGTTTTAAGAGGGCATTAAAAATAGAATTCTGTAGTTTATTTACATGATAGCTTGAAAGAGGATAAAACTCGAAGTAGTAAACAATTAATTAGAAGTGAAACAAATCATATCTAGATAGCATAAAGAAACATTAACACCAAATATATTTTGTGCCATTAAATGCCACTGATATGGACTACCTATGAGTTGGTTATGGTGTTCCAGACAGTGAGGCAGCCAACTGACTTTATATTTCCCAGCCCCAGAAATTTCTGCAAATCTACCTTCAGCTATTTTCTCTTTTATGAGTTCATCTGTCTTTTAAAGCTGGCAAAGACCAGACCAGTCATATTTAATATCTGAGGTTTGATTAAAATGATATATAACTAATCATGAAGGAATGTCAATCTGTAATAACAGTAGTATTGATTTTCACAGCCATGGTAGATTATTCTGCTCACTTACTGTTTTTTCTCCCAGAAACAGAGGTTTTTCAAAGAATATATCAATTAATAGTTGGTTGATGAATGTTGCTCCCTAAAATAATATTTCTGTTCGGATTTTTACAATTAATGCAATATTTAGGTTAAAAAAAAGTGTTTTGCAGCTTTGGACTTTAGTATAAAACTCTGAGAATTCTATATGCTGGCTTTGAGAGGAAGATTTTCTAAAGTAGACCATATCTAGACGTAAGTTGGTTTATTCTCAACTGGGCCCACTAGAAAGTTGTATTCTTAGTGGGAGACTCTGTAAAGTTAAACTCATTGTGTGCTTTCAGTTCATTTAATAGTCTTTACATAAGTATATAATAAAATATAAGTAATGGGATAGATATAATATGTAACAAACAGCTTACTAAATGCCTAAAATTTCTTCTTCAAGAGGAAGTATGAAATAAAAGTGGAAACAATCATACATCAAAATCTAGCTAGCGAAACTGTGTAAATTACAAATTAAAAATGGAATAAACCTTTATGTGCATAAGTGGTAAGTTAATGGTGTTGAAAGAAGTACAACATTTTCTTTGGCAAAAAACCAATAGATGCAAAACTTCACAGTAGAATTAAATAAACTGATTGGTAAATACAAATATTTCCATAAAGTTATTGGGGTATAATGTTCTATTCTATTCTATTCCTTTCCATTCTATTCCATTCCATTACATTCCATTCTACTCTATTCTCAGAGAAGGGCTTTGCAAAATAGTGCCTTTGTTGTGAATAAAACATGTAGTGCTAAATAAAACAAATTACAAAGGCAGGCAAATGTACAAACACATATTTAGCCCTTAAAGTTATCTCAGATCTCATTCAAAAATAATTTGTCGCATGAAAAACTAAGCAGGTGGAGAAGAACTTTTAAGAAACATGGGTATGATTCTTTTCTATATGACTGGAAACAGTACAATTTGCACTTGCTCTAAGCCTATAAAAGAAATAATAACTCCAAGGACCTTGACAGAATGTAGAAATGAAAAACTGGAAAAAGCATTTGGTTTATGACATGGATATTTTACTGTATTTTTTCCTTTTCTTTTGCAAATCTTTACTGTTGTAATTTAACATATTCCTCTTAAAAAAATAATTGGCATTCTGTTCTAAAGTCCTATTACAAATAAGTTTGACTTAAATCATACTAGGAGAAGATAGAAGAGTTTAATATTCAACAAAGGAAACATGAGTCTTCATGAATTTTTTGTCAGTGAAGTTCACTGAGGCTTCTGCAATTAAGCGAAAAACCAAAGGTCTGATAACACTCTGCAAAAGCGCATCTTTAGAGTGCCTAAGACTTTGTCCTTTTTGACCTGTATTGACCCCAAAAAACAAGAAAACAGATCTTATTTGCCTAGATGTTTGAAAAAACATGTCCAAAAATTGTAGTGAATGAATAAAGAGAAGAGACAGTGTTTCAAGATCCTCAAGTGTTCATGCAGTGTTATTCATGCACTGATATGTGTTATATAAATCAGAATTAACTAATCGTATTTAAATGCACTGTCAACAAAAGCACTTATCATCATTTTCATTATTTGATCATTTGACCTAAAGAATCTCTCAAATATTTTTTGATGGCTCACCAAAGGCAGCCTAATAGAAAATAATGGAAACTGCATTCTTCTATTTCTTCACTGATTGCAGAGTGTTTACAAATTCATTCCCACAGCATGATCCTCTTTGTTCCTGATTTTTTCCTTCTCTGGCAGTATGTCGTACAAACCCAGTCAAAAAGGTACAGGCAGCTCTGCGTTAGATTGGGGAAAACCAAGGCAAATTATAGCAGCTTAACTATGAAGTAGGCTCCAGTACTGTCAAAACTTGGATGCCTATGGCCATCTCTTAAAGCAGACATTAAAACATCCAGCTGAAATTTGTCTAATCTAACTTTAAGTATTAACTATTTTAATATTTATGTTGGAACTATTCATTCTATATTCCTTAAAAAGCCAATTTAAAAGATACAAATAAATGACAAGGGAAAATATTTCATTTTGCTGTAAACTTCCTAATTAGTTAATAGTCCTATTCCAGATTCTACTGATCTATTTTACTTGATAACTTTAGGATGAAGTATTTGAATTCTAGAAGTACTCATTCTATACATCATTTATAAAGAAGTTTAAAACAACAGGCTCAGCCATCAGGCAACAGTGAAATTGATAAGATGTGTGAACTGCTGTTATGACTCACCCCAGAAGGTGAGGATAATCCAGATTCTTGTTCATAGATCCCTTGGAGTGGATTAGAGTGAATGGTCAGTGTTTGTAAATAAATATATGTAGGGTTTGCTTTAGAACAATTCGATTGGAATGGAAGGCAGATGTAGCCATTGGGGTTATTATTATCTACAGTAATATAGCTATGTGAAAGCATAAAAATAACACTAAAGAAAACATATAAGGAACAGAAAGAAAGAGAGAGAAAGGTTAAGAGTAGAAAGATACATAATAACCATCCACAGAGATGAGACTTGATAGTTGCAGCTTAGATGTTCCTTGGTCAAAGCCATGGTCCATCAGGGGTGGGAGAAGAAGCCCACAAATCACAAAGTCTAATAAATTAAAATACACTGAGGCTTGATTGGAATGCTCAGGTACCTCCCCTGGATGGGGATGGAGTTTTCAATCCTCTGGTGGAATGCCTTAGGAATGAGTCTGGGGGCACTTTGGGATACTTTGATGGTTTATGACACCCTCTAAGACATGACAGCTGTCAGCACAGGTCAGCCAGGAATGCCCCATCAGACTTTCCCCAAGAAGAAGAAGGAAGGAATTTATAACTGAGCAGCTGTGTAAGGGAGGGCAATTAGCATGAGAAGCACCATCTTGTCTTGATGCCTCCAAGCAGTGACAGTTCACCTCCTCTGTCTCATGCAAACTAGCTATTACACACCCCAAAACTCACCTTCTCCCTTGGGAGTGTGTGTGTGTGTGTGTGTGTGTGTGTGTGTGTGTGCATGCAAACTTGGCATCTCACAAATGGACAGATGCTTTGATTCTTTAATCATTAGCAGCCCAGTCTCTCACATTTGGGAATAAAATTCTTTGACAAGAAAAGTACATAATTAAGGTTCTTTTCTTGGGCAAAAACTCAACAAGGACTTTAGAAATTAGGAGCATAAAGAGGTGGACATATAAATTCAGGTGTTAAAGTGCTTTCTGGAGTAATTTTACTGTCAAAATAAAGTAAGCTTTAAAGTAAGTCAAAGCTCCTTTGAATAACCTCTTAGGTAGACCCTTTGATTTAAACAGGTTTTCCATCCCAGCACAGTCTGCATATACTGCTCTCTCTCTACTTCTCCTTCTGTTCATATAGCCTACTCTTTTTTTTTTCTTTTTGAAGAGTATTTTCTTAAAATTTAAAGATGTTCTAAGATAAAATACAATTATTTTAAAAATAACTATGCAAAAAAAATCAATAAATAATGATTAATTATTTAAATTTACCCTTCATACAGTATATACTCTGAATTTTAGTTATATTTGTCTATTTTTAAGTACAATTGAATTAGTAATTTTAAGGATAAGAAAAAGACCTATAAGGAACAGTTCCTTCCATCTCAATGCAGGTGTCTAAAACTGGTTGGCTGAATCACACTTAAAAACGCCTATGCTTCTTTATTTAGCCTCAAGATAGCTGGAAAGAAAACTCTATGGTTGATGACAAGCACAGTGAGCAACAAGCAAAATTCAAGAAAGAGAATATGTCAAAGAAAACCTTAAACTTTAACCTTTTATTTTTCATCTATATGAATCTCAAAATAGTTTCAGGAGAATTATTGAGACATACTTGCCAAATTGCATGCTGATAAAGCAGAAAGACATTCAAAGTGAATTTGAATTAAGACTTAACAAAGCTGCATTAAATAGGCTTCTTTTTAGTAAGCTTAAAATACATCTTTATAAATGAGTAAGATTTCTATTCAATATTTTCATTATGGGTTTCTTCTTTCAGCCGCACTTTGTCTTATTGCCCTTATCTAAAAAAAAGCATTATTGGGCCTTGGTTCATTATCTACATACCAATTAATTCCTTTTTTGCTTCATTTATTCTTTTTTCCTCTTGACTTCTGCCTCAGTAAATTATGTCTTCCATGGAGAACAGGTGAACAGAAAGTGAAAAAGAATGGTAACTAATGAAATTAGGTGCCTGAAATTCTATAAAGCATTGCAGACAACATCTTCCTTTTTAAAGTAAAACTAACAATTTTTTCTGCATTGCTAACCTCCCCAGGATAAAGGTCAAAGGTCATTAGGTTATTGATGTTAAGTCTCAAATGGATAGGAAAATATGCTACACCTCCGGCATCCAATCATATTTAAATTAAACTGTTGCCATCCTGATTTTGATTACTTAATGTAAGATGACATGTTGTAATTATTCATTACTGAAGCACATGATATGCCAATAATGTTATGTAATAGCAAGATACATAATTACCAAAGTGCTTTAGATTTTTTAGATATGAGTGAATGTATCAGCTAGTTCATTCAATTACATTGATTTGGGACTGAATATTTAAGTGCTTTTTATAGTTTTATAAAAGCCATCTAATTAAAGTGCTTTTAGTAAAACTTTTAAAATCTGACAAAATTAGCCTGTTATTATTTTTGCATTCCAACCTAATGATCATAACAAAATAGCAAGAGCCTTTTTGACTCTAGGATTATTTAAAAGCATCAGAAAGAAAAGTATCAGATGGTCATATATATCTTGTTTTTTCACATAATAATTCTAGCATTATTTCTCAGCAGTTCACTAAGATTTAATTGATCTGCTTTTAAATATTCCTTACAGGATTCTTTCACGGATTTTAACAAAAACAGTTAAGTGGACCTTAATATGCTCCTGAAAGGGATGGCTGCCTGCACAGTTCTCTCAGTTTACTTTTGACAGACCTTTGATACTCAATCCAAATATTTAGTTAGGTGAAAATAATTTGCAGGTTAATTAGATGTTAATTTATATACCACACCATCAGCTAGGAAAGAAACAAACTACTGAATTTTTTCAACATGTAAATCAAAGGTCTAGAAGCGAGGTCTATAAAGAAGTTAAATTCACTGCTTTTCATCAATAGATTTATCTTGTTCAGGAATAGGATCAATCACTTTAATCTATTGACTTCCACTTAAACAAGTATCCTCATTCTTTATTGAGCAATAAACCACCAAAACAATGGAAATCTACCTTGTTTTCTACGACTGTTTCATTTGAGTCATGCTGAGAAGAGCCCCAATTATCTAGCTTTGAATGCAATTTAATAAAAAAGAGGAGATTTGAAGTGATTATATATATTGAATTCTATATAGTTTAGTTCTAAAAGCAGCTGGAAGCTGATTATATTTCTTCAAGTCTCTGTCTTCTATTTTTTCAGTTTTATTTACAAATTTTCTTCTGCTGCAAATTAATGTATTTTGCAGAACACTGTAAAGATGCAGGACAGTAAGCTGGTTTATTCCTAGAAACAATATATATGCATATTCTAAATCATGAATCTGTTAACTAATAATAAATACAAGAGAAGCATCTAAAAATACATCTAGTTCAGCCTAAGTGGCAAGTTAGGTAAGCAAGGAAAATTAAACAAGCCCTTTAAAGATTCCAGCTATGGTGGCTACTCATATTACTGGTGTAATATTTTCATGAATATTCTCTTGTACAAAGCTAAATAAAAGCTAAAACAAGTATTAGCGACATTTTAGTCACTTTAAGTGACTATTAGTCATCTGATTGTTAGATAACTGCTGTTACAGTTAAAGAAGCCTAATAAAGCTCCAGGCAGGTCAAGCTCAGATAAATCCTGTTAACCTTGAGGCCTCTGTGTTTATCTCAGCATATAATCTCTTAAAAACAATAGCAGCACCATACTTCCTAGGCTGCAGGGGTGTATGCAGTACTCACTTGGAAGGAACAGGTATACAAACTTAAAAATTTTACCCTAAGTGGATCAAAACACTCCAACAGATGAATCTAGTGGCATACTTTCTCATGGATCCCTTTAACCCTTAATTTATTTTGACTAAGGTTAAGGTTAATGTGTTCAGAAGCTGATGGTAGTGTCCTTGTAGACTTTAGAACTGAAAAACACCTTACGTCCACCAATACAGTCATAATTTCTTTATCATCTAAATGTGACTTGATATCAAATAACAAGTGCTGATATAGTACTTATGGCTCAAAAAAGGTCAGGTAGAACTTTAAAAGACTGAGAAAAATTAAATAGGTCATTCTACACAAGAAGTGAATAAACAAGCTAGTCTGGTAAGGAGGCAAAATAAGGAAAAAATAATTGTGATATACAAAAATCATTACAATCGTATTTTTTTTCTTGGCTATCTTTTCAAATGTAAGAAGAATTGCTAACACTACCTGAAAGAAGTATGAAGCAGGTTGAAGCCAGAAAAATGAAATGATTCTATGAAATAATATGTAAAGGTCATCCATGGAGCAGTTTGTCATATTGTTTCTGCTGAGGTTTGGTCAGGGTGAAATTGGGACAAACAATAGAGAAGAAATACATTGGAGGCCCCAAAATACATGTAAGGGCTTGATGCTGGTTAGGTGCCAAGCGCCACGATAAAACTTTGTTTACATAAGGCAAAATAAAGATTATTGAGGTAAAAAAAAACTTCAAGGCAAAACAGGGCCACACTTAAACAACTATGGTCTTAAAGAAAATTTATTAGTAACAGAATTAAAAGTGAAAGGAATAATGAGAAATTAAAGTAAACCTCCAGAGCACGTTTCCCTTCCAGTACCTACCTCTTTTCACCAATGTGGGCAAAGGAAACAAACATGGAGTTTGGTCAGTGTTTCATTCCTTAAGAGTCTTTATGTCTAAGGAAGAGAGTTTCCTCTGCTGTGCTGTGGGATTCCTCCCACTGAAGATATTTCTCTGAGAACTTCTTTAGCGTGGTTTCAAACTTCCACAAACAACAGTCTGTCCAAAACTGGCTGCAGTGAAAAATATCCTTCCCATGAATCTTGCAGTCTTTCCACACTGCTAATCATCAGTCATAACAGTCATGGGGTTTTAGTCTTTTAAGAATGAGCTATTCTAGGATGAAAACAAAAGTTATCTTCTTCAACCTCTAAAAGCCTTTCACAACATCTGTGTGCTCTGGTGTTGAGCACTTATTCGCAAGTTGGATGTGGATTTCTTTATCCGCACCATGTACTTAGTTTCATGAGTCATAGGGAAAACAAATTGCTGTACTATAGTCCAAGTCCTCACAATGGCTTGCAAGGAGAATTTCCACGCTTGGGAGCACCTCCTCTCTCTTTCCCATCCCCCACACCGACCTTTGTGCTGCCATGTTGGCCCTGTCATGTGACCATGCCTTTCTTTTCCCTCTCTGACTTGGAAGAAAGTTGTAAGTTTTCAGCTGAGAAGTTGATCTTGTTGGGGCTCTGCACTGGAGAAGGCCTCGCCCTGCCTTACATTTTGTGTTTTCTTACAGAGCTTCTATTAGCTTGCTCTAAGCTGTGTCCTGCTTAACATAACTACTGTTATGAGATTGAGGTACGTAGGTAACACATCCTTCATTTTTGGGTTTTCTTTGAAAGTCAGACACCTGCAAGCATTGTTACACCAAAGATGTATTAACCTAAAGATTAAAATGACCATCACAATAGTCCAACTGTGAATATACTAATAAAATATGTTGTTGATTTTGATTTTTTATCGATAAATTTCAATAAAGTTTCAAAATATTTAAATTTGGCCCCAAAAGAGGGGGAGAGTTTATTAAGTAAGCTTTAAATAAGATGAGGGGGAAAAAAAGATAAACATATGTGCACTGACATTGAATGAAAATCTCTTCTATGGATTTCAATAGCTACCTCAAGAGAGGGTTTACTATAACTGTGTATCAAGAGGTTATCAGTGAATTTAACTGTTGCTATTTAATTTTCAGGTGCTCAGCCACATATTCTTCACTCGTTTAATACACAGAGCTCTTAGCAGTGATACCAGTGGGCATTTTACAGACATCATAAAGCTGTATATGATATAGAGATTCACATTGTGCATAAAATGTCTATCACACGTAGCAGAAAAAGAAGAAGGTGTCAAAGGTTTGCACACACAAAAAGCATAATATGCTTATTAGCAGTATGCTGAGATCCAGACTCTTTCCCAGGCTGACAGTTATTTCCTTAGAGTCCTGATGGGGATCCAGACTTAGGAGGTAACTAAACAGATGCATCTATGATGAAGACAGTTTGGTGTTAAAAATTTTCAGTAAGAACATCTCTGAAGTAGACATACTTGCCTCATGTGCCTGAGGGAAGTCTGACAATTTAGTATTTTTATTTTCCTTTCCCCTATCATTAAACTTATTTTCCATTTTCTCTCTGCCTTCTCTCACCCTCTCTGTCTCTTAAGGAAAAAAAAGTTTCCTTGGTTGGAGGGTTTGGGTTTTTTTATAAATATGGGTAAGAAACTCTTACAGAAGGAAGGTTACTTGTGTGAAGAATGCTACCTTTTTTCCCCCAAAGGACATTAAAATGTTTTTTAAATGAAGCATTCAAATATGTACTGTTATAGGAAAAAATATTATAATTTTTTTAGAAGTATCTATCTAATTTTATCACAGTCTCACAGTCTACAGTAGTCTATCTGAACATTGTTATGATGTTATTTTGCTAAATGTATTTATAGAAATATATAGAGAATAGATCTTTGTAATTTATTTTAATAGTGTTGAGATAAAAATATGGAGCAAATCTAAATATCAACCTTGATCTTCTAATAGAAAGGTCTAACATTCAAAACAAATACATCTGATATCTGCACATGATTTTCCATTCTTTAATTTCCTGATATATTTCTCTTCAAAGGCAGAAAGTTATTTTCATCTTACTTCAACTTATTACAAAACTGAAAAGAAGTGTACAACAGGAAAAATATTTTTCTAGCACTCTCTTCTTTTGAAGACATTCTGAAAAATATATGTAACTTTTACAACCTTCTTTCCCCCCCATTCATTTGCAACAACTTTTTCCACACTACTGCTTTCCTATATATATATACCCCACTATAATTCATTCCAGAAATATATGTGCCTTAAGTGTCATAGTCTGATGCTTTTTTTCTGTTACTTGAAGAATGTTGAATCTTCACACATCTAATAACACCTGAAAGGTAAATCAGCAATTGCAAGTTTAATAGCTGCTAAGTGCAAACTTTTACAAAATGCAATTACCAGAGTTCAAAGTCTGCTCTTCTTGCTTCCAGTGAATCATAAGTTATTCATGACCTCTCTCTGTGACACGTTCATGCTAGTCATGTTGAGAAGATAATGTGCTTTTATTCACAGAATTTTCAGCTGGCTCTTTGCTCTCACTTTGAGCCAGTCCTTTGAAGTTATAGGAACACTTCTATTAAACTTGTCATTGGATCAGGGCTTCTGTGAGGAAAAATCAGGTAGAATAATACAAAGACAAATACACCGGCATTGAGTATTTCTTATTACATAAAAGAGAAATGATTAGCTAAATGCACATGTTCACTTCTGCCATTGAAATAATTCCCTAGTATTACAGCAAATAATAATTTTAATTACATGTTTATCATTGATGTATTCTCTCTTCATTTCTTTCAGATTTCAAAGGTGATTTGTATAAAGCAAAATAAGAATCAATCTTTAATACCCTAATTTAAATTCTGTTAATTTACTAAATCAAATATCTGGATAAAATGTACAAAGCACCTTGATCTTCCCATGCAAATCAAAACATTAATCTCTGTTCTTTGAGATAAAAATATTGCCACATTTCCCGCACTGCAGAGGCATCAGAACAACAGAAACTGATTCTCCTTTCATGTGGGCTAGACATGCATTTTTCCTTTTCATTAAAGAAAAATCCCAGGACACCTAAACTTCTGACTTATGTTCCCCTAATAAGGGATTAATTTGCATGGCCTAAATGAAGCTCTGGGGGATGAAATGTGCAAAAGATTCAAATTGATGATAGATTGGTGAAACTAGTTTAGGCTGAAACATTTGTTAACAGTGAGATAGATGTGAGAAAGTGTGCATGGAAATTATCAGGAAATACTGACATTGTAGGGCACCCAGAGATAAAGGCATGTGAAGCATGTTAGAGGGAGTAAATAAGTCTCTTGGAAAGAACAACAGACAAAACAGTCATGGAAATATTGAAATTTAAAGAGGGAGATGATTTAAATATATTTAGTCTCCAACCAATACCCTTATGTTAGCAATTGTTTTGCAAGGTTGACAATTAAGAGTCAATGGGAAGTGAGGAAGAACTGTGCATCGTCTGTTTCACAACTCTTCTAACATCTCTTCCAAAAAGTTTCGGAAGACAAAACAGCTGCATACAGGAAAGTAGCTGACTGTTAGACTTCATAGTCTAAAACAAGATGGTTATCAGCATACATTTAGCAACCACTGTTTTTATATTAGAGTATGAGTGTTAACTGTTTCTTGTAAAGAAATGAACCAACACACAGTAAAGCTTATATATTCAACAAAGTAGATAGAAATGCAGTTAATAAGAACTTAAATGCAGTTAACATTAGAACTTAATGGAGATACTATTGTGGAGCAAAATTCTCCAACTAAGATGGCTAACTAAGGTAAATTTTGCTATTTATTGCTCTAGAAAAAAATCAGAAATCCATTACAGTCCTTGCATACTTTTAAAAATTCCTTTTTGGACCCCATCCTCTGAGTTCTTTGTTCTAGAGTACATCTCAGAAAACTGGCCAGCCTACTGCCAAAGATTCTTTTGGCCTTTTCAGACAAGTGGATCCCATCACTCCTTAACAGGCTGCAATCATTTTTATAACTTTAATGAAAATTTCATATTGTTTCGGAACTTGTGGATTCATATCAGTTGGAAATACCTCTTAATATCATCGAGTCCATCCATTAACCTAGCATTGCCAAGTCCTCTACTAAACCACATCCCTAAGCACCACACCTATTTTTTAAATGCCTTCTGGGATGGTGGTTTAACTGCTTCCCTGGACAGCTTGTTCCTGGGGACAGGAGCTCTTTCAGTGAAGAAATATCCAATTTAAACCTCTCCTGGTGATGCCTTGAAGTGGCTACCTGAAAACAGAGCTTATACAAGATTAAGAGAATAAAAGCAGGTATTTATTTGAAGGGCCTTCAAAAGTACACCCTGGGCAGTCAAAAGCTTCCGAGGGATTCCACCCAAGATGGATGCTGGGTCACAGGTTCTTCACACTTTTAAAAGTTTGGTTCATTTCCATATCAGGGTTAATTCTCCAATTATAATTTCAGGTAGAGATGTCANAAAAACATAAAAATTAAAACCTAAGGCCTGAACTACACAACTTCAAAACAAAGCTGTTTTCTTTTGTCCTATCATTTGTTACTTGGGAGAGAAGATTGACATCCACCTCTGTAAGGTATAGAGAGCAATAAGGTCCCCTCAAGCCTCTCTTCAGACCAAATAACCCCAGATCCCTTAGCTGCTCCTCATAAGAAGGAATTCTTTTCTGAGGAAAATTGTGCCGCACCAAGCATTTATGGAAATACAAACATGCATTACTTCAATAATGCTGCTTTCTTTTCATTTTCTCTACTCCTACTTCTTTCATTTTCTCTACTCCTCTTCTGTCCCACTGTCCCCTCCCTTTCTCATCTATGCTAAAATATATGAATAATGTAAAAATATATGAATAATCCAAACAAATTTCAAGTATTACATTTTGCTTGAACTGTCATCTTCAGACTCAGGAAACATGAAAATTAAATGTTGAAAAAGCATTTGATCTCGAGGACCTTGGCCTCAGTTTTGTACTCTTCTGGTTGAATTGTTACTTTTATAATTCAAGGGAGAGAGATAAGGGAAAAAGGAGAAGTGAAGAGTGATATGAGGAAGGGGGATGAGAAGGAGAGAGTAGAGAGGGAGCAGAAATGGAAGAAGGACAGCAAAGGAATCAACAGAACTTCATTATCCTAACTGAAATATTCTAAAAGTACTCTGCAGTTACTTTTTTTCTTTCCGTTAAATTCACTTCATGTTCCTTACATGCATATATAACAGATCAAGACCAACCGACAGTCACAATCACTTCAACCAACGGACACTGGAATTGCAAAAGTCAAGTCTTGGCTTTGGATCCAAGAGTGGTGACTTTTTCCTACTCTTTTCCTTTCTTTTTCTTTCTTTTCCTTATGCATTTTTGGAAGTGTCCTTTTCATGCTTTTATATTACTATATTTCTATAGATAATAATCAAAATGTCTACATACCTCCTTTCCATTGCAACCAAATTCTTCTAAAAAAGCCTCCTACGTACATATATACATATATATATATATAAACACTGATCATTCAGTGTCATTTTGCTCCAGTCTACCCCAAGGGATCAATTAGTAAGAACCTGGGCTACTCTTGCCTTCACAGGCAGGTTGGAAGAACCTCTGCGGCACTTTACTGATTAGTTACCCTGTCCTTGCTTGTAACTCATCTGGAGGGATGAAAGCTGACTTCTACATCTGCTTATGCTGCTTCAGACATGCCTCCACATTTTGGCAAGAAAATCCCTGGTGTAAGGATCTGCTTCAAAAAGCATATATCAACCCCCTCATCTCTCATTTGGGTGATCCATTAAGTATTTGAAGTGTCATGTGTTCTATAAATGCTACATATCGATGCTAGTGGCACACAGGATTTTGAAAGATGAAAGCAAACACATTAAGCAGAGAACAGAGTGATGAAGAATGATAATGTACATTGGTGATTGCATTTCTATGCTAAAGTAAGACTCTCCTGGGCTAACTTGTTATGCAGATATTTCCCCTTTGGCTGACAGAGTACATCTGTTTTTGTTAGTCTCCTTGTTGTGCACAGCATATTTTACAAACCAAGCAATTAGAAAGGAGAATTTTGTCTTGATGTGCTGATGCTGTGATGACTTGCTATTGAAATAAGATATTTTGCAATCAATAGTTAATTCTAAAATTATACACAAGAAAAACAAACACATATTCCCTCTCTGCATGTAATTAGTACGAGTCTTGTATCTTTCAAGAGTGAAAAGAAAGACACCCTCCATAATACACATTCTAATTACAAATTAATCCAATAGCTGAGAAAAATTAAAGTATGCAAAATGAGGTCACCCTTGATAATAAGGTTTTTTTTCCTGAAGTTGTTATTTTCAAATCTCTTTTTGCCTGAGGGTACTGTAGTGAGCATGCTAAAGAATGATTGTTTTAACTTCTGTTTGTTAAAGAGAGTATAAACTTTTAATTCATAAACAGACCTCACTTCATTTATTCCTGCCTTTTTCACCACAGTTATGTTCCCATACTTTAGTCTGTTTGGGGCTAGACTGTATGACCATTTGAAAGATGGTCTAAAAGTCAGCACCCTTTCTATACAGCCAAGTAACCCTCTCTTTGAGGAAGTGTAACCCTCCATTTTACTGGTAGCTCTCCGACTGCTGGAGCTGGTAGGATTTTGATTCTTACTCTTGACTTTCAAATAGTTCAGGTTTGACTCATTTAACTCTTCATTTAACATTTTGTTTTAAATTTTTTAGCTTAAGGGAAAAAAGATTGTAATAATTTTTATTGTAGTATTTTTTATTTTTCTTAATGATCAGACAATGAAGTGGCTATTACAACAATTGTGGACTCAATCCCACTACACTGCCAGATATGAAATGTGATTGATAACTATCTTTGAGTTCAAGACACAATCTTTTGACTATGGAAAGAACTGGTAAGAGATTTTAGACAGAGCTGTCATTTGTGTATACTAAAATAGTATGTATGAATCACAGTGTTTATTATGGTCATTAGAAAAAATGCTCTTGATGACATGCTTCCTTTTCATTGTCAGACCAGCATTTCTGCAAGCTAGGTGAATGTCTGCCTGCTTCTGTTGGTTGACTGTGGTGTCTAGAAACTTAACTGGCATATTTGGGTTCTTGTCAGTTAAATGGCATGTCATTCCACATGGCTAATAGCATGTAGTACCTCACTAGTATTCAAAGTAATGTTTATTCATAAAATATATGCAATTGTCAAAATAGTGACTGTTCCTGGGTATTACATGAGAAATATTGCATTTGTGAAGTTAAATATTTGGTCAAAAATGGAAGAGAGTGTATAAAACTGATATAAAATGTATAAAAATTGTATAAAATGTAAGAACTGTATAAAATTGAATTAAGGACATCAAACTGGTTGGGATAGAATCAGGCAATATAAGAAATAACAGAAAAAAACTGAGCCTCCTTGTTAAGATAATTGAGATTTATTTTTGCTGTATACTATGCTAATTTGCCATATCTGCTGACATATGTACCATTAATTATGTTATCAAAATGAAGTAACTGGAGCCAGGCAGAAAATCTGCAAGTTCATCTACTAACGACGTGTGTTTTATAAATACAAAGCAAAGGAGTGTTTCTCTAACATATTGCAAATACTTCATAAATAATTGCACAGGACAAACCTGCTTAAGCAAGATGTCTACATTTCTGACATAAAAGCTTTCTTTTTTCAGTTTTACTCTAAATGGATATACAAATATGCATTTAGATTAGACCATAAGATGTTGCCTCTTAGCTACTTAGACAGACACAGATGGATACACAGAAGAATCATTATTCAACTGAAATAGCCAGGTTTTTGTCTTTGCAAAACCTATTTTTACATTGTAAAATTGCTTCAGAGAAAACAGGCATTCTAAAGCTGAATAGCATTTTAAAGTATGAAATGGAAAAAAGGAAAAATTTACTTGAGAAGTTTATTCAGGTGCTAGATTACTGGAATATACACACTAGGGAAAATGTTACTATATTAAGGCTATGGGAAATCCTGCAGTGGATTTAACTGTGAATTACTGAACATACTGAAGACAGCTGTGCAGGAAGCAAACTCTACAGGTTTTGTTCAATGTATTTGCCCTCACTGAAACAGCTACACAGCAGCTAAGAGTCACTACTGTTGTGTAAATAGCTGCATTGAAATCATGCAGATGGATCTTGGTGTTTTTCTCATAAGAATCTGAATTATTCAACTGATATTTGCCAAACTGGACAGAAGGTATGGAGGCTCAAACAGTCACCATTATCTCATAGTTATAACATACATATATATAACAGTATTATTATTATTAATATTACCATCCAGAGGGAGTGGACAAGCTCAAGAATTGGGTTCATGTGAACCTCATGAGATTCAACAAGGCCAAGTGCAAGGTTCTTCATGTGGACCAGGGCGGTCTCTAGTGTCAATACAGGAAGGATAATGAAGGAATTGAGCACACCCCTGCCAAGCAGGACTTGGGGGTTCAGGTGAATGAAAAATTGGACACGAGCAGGCAGTATGTGATTAGAGCCCAGCAGCCCAATTGTATCCTGGGCTGCAACAAAAGACAGATGGCCAGCAAGTCAAGGGTGGTGATTTTGCCCCACTGTTCCCCTCTGGTGAGACCCTACCTGAAGTACCATGTCCAGCTCTGAAGTACAGCTCAGCACAGGAAAGACACGGACCTGTTGGAGCAGTTCTAGAGGAGGGCCACAAAAATGATCAGAGTTTTGGAACACTCTCTTCTGAGGAATGTCTGAGAGAGTTGGGGCTTAGGAGAACGGAAGACTCTAGGGAGCCTTTCAGTACCAAAAGGGCTCTTATGAGGAAAATGGGGACAGACTTTTTAGCACGGCCCATTGCAATAGGACAAAGGGGGATCATGGAATCATAGAATGGTTTGGTTTGGAAAGGAGCTTAAGATCACCTAGTTCCAAACTGCCTGCCATGGGCACGAACATCTTTCATTAGGCCAGGTTTCTCAAAGCCCCATCCAGTCTGATCTTGACCACTTCCAGCGACTGGGTATGCACAGCTTTTCTGGGAAACCTGTTGTGGTGCCGCACCACCTTCACAGTAAAATATTTCTTCCTAATATCTACTGCAAACTTACCAAACGGACTGAACCTGACACCTGGATGAACCCCAAGCATGAGCCATGGCTTTGTCTGCAGCCTCTGACCTCATCTCCACCCCTGTTTCTGGTCGTGTGTCTGTTGGCTCCCGACGCAGTGAGGTGGTTTAGCAGGCCATGCGCTGCGCCTGTCCTGGGATGCATCCTTCACTGGATGGTCCAGTGCCGCATCTGGAGCTGCTGGCAGGCTCACAGCTGCTCTCGTGCTGATAACAACAGCACAGGAACCCACTTAAGCTTGGATAAAGGTCTGAAATCCAGCGCCGACCACGAATAGAGAGACGGGAGGGAGTTTTTGCACGGAAAAGACTGCAAGGAGTATTTCGCAGGGTATCCAGATACAAAAAGCCGAGTGGCTACCAGGGCCCAGGGTTTTTATGCAGGGATGTGGGCTAATGGGAAAGGGGTATGGGTGGGTTTGGGGTACACAGTCCAATGGGCATAGGAGGGGGGAATGGCTGGAAAGGGATGCTGGGAGATGTGGGCACATACATGCAGAAACTGCACAGCTTTATGGATAAAAGCCTTCTCTTCCCTGTAACTTGGGGGGGTGAGGTCACATAAAACCTCTCTTACAGCTCCAGCTCCAGGCTGGGCCAATACAACAGGCTCCCATTAGGATTCCCCTCAGTAGGTCCCATGCCAGAAGTTTCAGGGGCTCGGTGGCACCCCACACCCTGGGCCTCTCACGGGGCAGCCAAGCTCCTGCTGACAGGAGGCTTTTTGTAACCACAGTATGAAGAGGAGGGAGTGCCACTGAGATGGAAATATTGAAGTGAGAATAATGGAACAATAAAGGACTTCCAGAAAGCAATTTGCTCCATGGGAAACTTGAACAGAATTTTTTAGTGGGTGAGATGGCATTCCTACCCCTTTGGGCACCAAATGTCTGAAAATAAGCTTCTGTAGTGTGTTCATCACCTTACTGACTGAAAGAAAGATAAATCATAGCCTTGCAAGGCATAAAATGAGACTTCCTCAATATTAAGAATTTTCTCTGTATGTGGAAAAAAAACCATAAAACATCTGTAGACACTATAGGATACATGAAGAGATACTATTGCTCTTAGTGGGAGAAAACATAAGAAAATATTTTAATAGTATTAATAGCGAAGACTATAATAACTACTATATAGAAATATGGTAAAATAAAAATATCACACTGAAGAGATAGAGCTGAAGAGAAAAATAGAAAAAAAACAGAATTGAGAATTCATCTTTATTGAGCTATTGCAACAAGAATATTGTTACCATATCACATCATATCACAGTCTGCCAATGCTCATCTCCTAACAACTCACACACAAAAAAGTGAATGTTTTAACTCATGCTGCTCAGAGGGTTTTGAGAACATATTCTTATTTGAAAATACTAAGAGTTATCTTTGACATATATTTTTGACAAATATAAAAATTTAGGAAATCTCCTTCAATTAGAACTGTCTTATAGCATGTTTGTATTTGAAATGTTGCAGAAAAATTTCTATTTCCTTGAGAGAAAAAGATTGCACCAACACAGATTTCATAATAAGTATGAGACAGCAAATTGTTCCTACACTGTAGTATCATTAGTATGGATATTGGTGATCCCTGTGATTAAGGTTGCCTCCATGTTCCCTGATAAAGATTTATTTTAGTATTGTTAAGACTTCACCCTTGAAAATTGCTTTGTCTTGGTAATAGCCAGCTATAATCTAATTGCAAAGGACAAGGGATTTTTAGGTTTGAAGAAAATATGGAAAATTCATATGTTTTATATTTTCTTTGTAAAATAACTATTTGAAATGTTGTTTAAAAAATGTGTATCTTCAGTTTATCATAGGTAAAGTAGCTTGTTACAAGTCCTTTATTATTTTTTAATACAAGTCTCTCCTTGCACACTTATGTGGGATCTGTTTGCTGCACAGTTATGCAATAGTTCTTTGTTTTCTCAGTAAAAATTAAACTAAATAAAAGTAAAGAAGACATAAAAAATTGGTGGTATTTGCCATTCGACTTAGAAATGAAGAAATACAAGGTTTCATATTGGAATGGTCTGGAATCATGGGTCTGGTTATATTCTGCTGAAAACATATAGGAAAGATTTAAAAATATACTTGGAATTAAAAATAATGAGGTAATTTAATAAAAAATATTATTGTTATATTGAACAGCTTCATACCTTATCCTAGTGCTGTGATGCCAGATTTCTTTACAGAAACATAACTTAATAAAGGGGATTTTTTTTGCTGTGTAAAAAAGATCAAAATCTTATAGAACATACATTTTAAATCTTATAAAACATACATGTTCTCATATTTTACATGCTTACACACGCACACCCCTAAGAGATTTACATGTGATCTGCTTGGGAGAACAGCCATCTTACACAAGGCAAAGTGTTGTAAGCAGTTTTTCTCTCTGCAATATTTTAAATGAAAGACCCTGCTGAATAAGATCCATTAAGCGTCCAGACTTGCTATGTAATCAATAAAATGAAAGTAAATCCCTGACATTCCAGCTCTCCAAGGAAATCCAAAGGAGAAAGAGCTCCAAGAAAGGAGAGTATCCTGTTAACATAAAGTGGAAAAAAGGAGAACTAAATAAAAATAACAATATTGACATTCTGTTATGTATGAGAGAAAATCTTGTGAGATACTCCTGTAATAAACTTGAAAATGAAAAAGTTTTCATTTTAACACTTTTTTTGGATTATCAAACTATAGGTAACCCTCCCTGGCGTAAGTGTTCATTCTAAAGTAAGGCTCAAACTTCCAAGTTTAGCACAAATAACAGCCTAGAAAGTAGAAGAGGGCATTAGACTTTTTGTAAAGAAGGGATAAAAGTCACTGTTTAATATTTTTTTTAACAAGTAGGAGACAGGAGAAGCTGTTTGATAATTCCCCATCCACTGTAGAGTGGAGTCAATTGTCTATAGTAGAAATAACCTTTCTTGCAGGTGGTAGGTGACATACTGGACCTTAGCAGTGCTCCTGTGATTAGCCATGAGAGAGAGCAGAGTGAGCAGCTCTTGGCATGACTGGAGCTTGAGGCAATCACCAGGAGCAGCAAGAGTCACAAGAAAAAGTACCAAGAAACTTGGCAAAGCTTAAAAGGATGACCAGCAGAGGAAGCAGAAAGAAACAATACATTGCACAATTTGGTAAAACCTGTTGATTACATGAGGTCATTTTTTCACTTAGATTAGGCTTTGGATGGTTGTTATTATTATTATTATTATCATTATTTTTATCTTTACTCTTGTTTTTTGTTTATTAAAACAAGACAAAGTGACAAACCTAGAAGCTGCCCCATTTTCAGAAAAAGAAACTAACTGTAGTTATTTTAGATATCGTACTCTAATTTGTTCCATTACATTATTCATGTTTTCTGTCTTTAAAACTCTTCACTTGGGTAAAGTTCCCATCCAAACCTTGTGAAAATCAGACCAAAATTCTTAATGATCAGGTAAAGGCTATGAGTGAAGAAATTTTTGTTATTTTTCTTATGGTTTTGAATGTAAAATTAAGCGACTGTTTTAAAACTGGACCTGGGTGATGGTGTTTGCTGTGAATTTTTGGCAGAGTGGTCACAATATCAAGGCCTACAGCCACAAAGCTGAACTGCAAAGTCATGAAAATAGTCCAGTGAGGTTATCAGCTTGTCGTAAGTGCACAGCTAAATTGATGAATGACTACTGATCAATGAAAAATTAATCCGGTGAGGATTCAAGTGCAATACCAATGTACAAGTTGAGGACAGTCATAGGTGCATTATGTTAAAAAAAGGACACTTGCTATCTTAGGTCCCACATTTACAAGTCTATACTACACTCCATAATCTACCTCAGTATTCAAAAGTAAACCTGAGCTTGATTTAACTCATACACCCAAAAGAAACCTGAGCTTGATCTACACCTCCCCACGGAAGGAAAAATACTTCTCAGCTAAAATTGTGACTTACTTGTGACGTGAAGTCTTTTTTCTCTTGTTTGAGGGTACAGTGCAACACTTCCTGTTTTAAAGAACATTCTGTAAGTATATTTTAACGTGGAGGACTTTTTTGTCCAAAATTCAATGTTATCTATGAAAATTTATGTTTTCCTGGAAATCAAATTATCTTTAAAGAAACAGTATTAATCTTAATTTCTGTGTTTTTGTTTTATTTTTATAATGGTCTCCATAGTATTGCTTAAACATAGATAATATCTAAGAGAATAATGTAATGTAGAGACCATGAGACAGACAGATTTCAAGGTAAATACCGTTCAGGTTTTGTCTTAGTCAAATTATTAGTACAGTCACCTATAGATAGGCACCATAGAACACTAGGAATAGATTGCACCTCCTTTTGCATCTCTGAACTAAACTTCAAAGTTGCTTTAGGGAATGCTTCTTCTCCATTTTGCATAGGTAGGCTTTTTTTTTGCTCACTTCTTTATTGTTTTTTACTCAACCCTCTCATGTCTCTAGCTCTCCTTTAGGCTGCTTTTAATTTGGAATTATTTTTCACAGCTACCATAACAACACACTCTTTGGCATCCAAATTCTTTGTTGAACCTGACATTTTAATTGAATTGAAAAATGAGATTTCTTTCCAAATATAAAACATCTAAGCTCAAATGATACTGTGCTTGAACATACCAAGTATTATGTAGTGGAATTTTCTGGATTTTTATAAATATATCTTTGAGTACCTCACATTGGTTACCGCAAAATAATGATGGACATAATATGCTTTGGTTTTGTGTCAAGGTGAAAACTTGATTTGTTACCACCACCTTCCCATCTCTTCCAAACTCCTGACTGGATAGTTGTGAAGATAAATTGTTTGTGAAGTGCTGACATACATTAGCAGGGATCGCTATAAGAAAGTCCGTAACAAAATCAATAACTCTGCCCTCGGGGTAGCACTTAAATAGTGTGCAACAATTTGGCTTGAGGCCCTACCTTAAACAATGAGAATCAAACAAAAATATTGAGTGGCTGTGCATTAAGCGAGAACCATCTATTCTGTGCAGGGAATGAGGAAGGGCAAAGAACATAAGAACCCAATCCTCTGTTTTGAAATGACACTGTCTTTTATTTTAAAAAGAGTGTATTCCATAGTATGTAAGCTAAGGATTGTAAACAGGGAAAAAAAAAGAAAGCAGAATTACGCAAATATATACATGCATATGCAAAAAGTGATTAAATTAAGATTATCAGGCATTTTACTTCTCACTTCTTCATAGCTTTTTATTAATTTCTCTTTTCCATTTCTTTTTTTAAGGTGATGTAAAGTAATAATTCTCTTTTTGTTTACATTGAATTTAAATCTAACTGCAGCCAATGAGATTGCCAAAGATTCCCTAAACTAAATATCTAGGGAATTAGAACTGGATGACTTACCTTCACAAACATTTGTACTTTTCCATATAGACTATTCTATAGAATGTCAAGATATAATAAGCCAGGGGCTCACCAGCTCCATGCACTCTTTAACGTGCCTTCCGGACCATGTTCCACTCAGTAGTACAAAATTAACTTAATGATGACAGATTTGGTATCTGAAGTTAATTCCTTCCTTAATACTTCCTCTAGGGAAAATTATGTATACAGTTGTTTAGTACTGTGTGCTATTTATTTTCAAGCACCCTTTCAGAGAGTATTTGAACAAAAGTAGCTATGAAACTTTGCAGGGGGATTGGTGAGTTCTGTTATAATTCTTGGATTACAGTTTGTTCCACAGTCTTCCACAACAAAACGGTGTCCTTGTTCTAGACATCTAACTCTGAATTAGTTAATCAACTAATTTCTTCTATAACCAATAGAGGAAATAGAGTAGCTCTAGAGGATAATTACTCTTATCCTGAAGTTGGCTAGATAAATCACTGGATGCTTACTGTTTTATCTTTCCAGTTGCTTTAAAACAAGAGTGTGGTGATCAAGTCAGAGCTAGATGTCTCTCTGCAGAATGTTTTAAATATCTTGAGGTGATTCCCAGCTTGATCTCCATTAATTGGCTCCACATGTTTTTGACAAACTCTACATGTCAAGCTGCCTGGTTCAGATTTTACAATAGCATGAATTTGTATTTACGAAAATATATTTTTAATGAAAACACCAGTTCTTTTCTTTTGAGTATTAAAATATTACACAGTTTTCTGTAGATGTAATTTTTGGTTTCTACTCTAAAATATATTCTGTATTTTGATTACTTAGGGAATAGACAAATGGTTTCAGTTTTAGTCCAACACTTTTGTATTATGCATCTTTTAATGCATAGAGATGGTCTACCTTAGTTTTTCAGAATACAAAAGATATCAGGTATATTCTTGAATTTATGACAATATTTTTTTTTAATTCCTTAAATTGAATATCTGTAAAACAAATAAATAAAAGGTTATTGTTTGAAATTTTTCTAGCAATGCACAAAATGACATTTCTAAGTAAGATCAGGAGCTTTTCTCAGGAAATTGAAGGTAAATGTGGACTGTCAGTATAGGTTAAACTTATTCTATAAATTTAACCATTTTACAGAAGAAAGTAAAGAGCAGGAAAAAATATTATGCCCAAAACCCATAACACTTTGCACAGAGATTACTTGACTTGCCTGTAAGCCTTCCACTGAAAAAGAAAATGAACAAGTTGCTGTAGTTAATATATTTAAATGATTAAAAAGGTAATCCTTTAGGAATGTAGAGAATTGCAACTATAATAAACTAATGCTTCAAGAAAGAATGAAGGTTTCGAGTGGAATGAGACTTTTTGTATCACTTTAGAAACTGAAGGTCTTTCAACTAAGTCTTAGGCTAAGAGGACTAATATGTAAAAGACAAAAAGAACAAAATATGCAGATCTCAATGAAAAAAACTGTTTGGAACTGCCATGGCAATTGAAAAAAATATAGCCAACTAAATTATTTATTATAAATACTATTAATTACAATTTTTCCCTTTTTTTCTATCTATGAATTGCTTGCAAACTATTGCAGAGTCTGAATGTATTTGTTGTTCATATGTATTTGCCTATGGCCCATTCACAGCTGCTAACATTGATTAGTCACTATTTGATATTTTTAGTGTATAATTACTCATCTTATATGTATTGTTTTTTCTCTCAGATTGGTTCATACTGCACTATACTAAATAGGATAATAAAGAATAAGAGATAATGGTGAATTATGACTGCCATTCTGTGAATGAATTTTAGGCAAATAATTATTCATACTAACTTCAAAAAGATATCCAGAATTCACAGACTTTTTTGGATGGCTAGTTGCAATCTGTGTAATCAGGAACAATGGACAATAACAGCTCACACAGCACAATTAACTCACTGCTGTGTATTAGTGAGGATATTTGTATATTATGATCTACATTATTTGACCAGCTGTTCCTCCTCTGTTCATATGGGATCACAATGACTCCCATAATCACCTATGCAGTATTAGTTACTTGGTTTTTAAAAAGCTGTATTTTGCAGACAAAGAAGCTTGGTATAATAATAGGAAGAGCTCATTGTAACGTTCTGACAGCTGGAGCTGGATGATAAATAAAGGAAAGATATTTTGAGTTAAGAAAATGTTCTAAACATTGGAAGTTCTTCCAAAAGTGGTTACCATGAAACCACCATTAACTCATACTCTAGCCACACAAGAAGGATGAGGAAAAAGATTGAATGAGCAAGGAAAAACAGTAATTCTTTCAGCTCAAGTGATGGGATACAGCTGTTACAACAAACTGCAGAAACTTTCGTCATTACCAACTCTATTGCAGTTAACTTCTGAATGTCTTAAGAAATGTGTCATGTCTGTAGAACTGTGGGCTAACATTTCAGCTGAGCTACTTCTGTACATCTTAAAAGTAGATGGAGAATGTATGTCAGTCATTCCATACTGAAAGGCGAGACAGATAAGTATCTCGTTCAGACAATTTAAGGTAAGCCAAGATAAATGCTTTATACTGTCTTCTGAAGATACTTATCTCTCTTCACTAGCTACTGCAATATATTTGAACTTGCTGCACCATTTTTTGTATGGTTTGGATTAGTTACAACATAGACACCAAAACTTCAGGGAACAAGAAGATTCTTCTTTCTCTCTGGCTAATTCTAAGGTGATGATTCTTTATTGAGTTCTCTGGGATGAAGTAGGAGTGGAAACAAATTTTCTCATGCTGAGAAATGCTTAATAACAAGATTTTTTCTTCTATTGTATGCATAAATTATATAACAAACCTTCAGTATTAGGAACAGTTTGATTCTGAAATCTCAAAAATGTTAGAAAGTGGTTCCTGGGTTGTTCTCCTTAATGTAGGTTTCAAAATTACACCTAAACACACTTGAGAATTCTAAATATTTTACTTAATAGTACTGTGTATGTTTTTATATTAGTGATGGCAATAACATCTGAGTTAGTTCCTAAAATATTCTTATTTATATAATTTTGCTATTTTAGCCATTGTTTGTATTTGCCTTGCAATAAATGTTTTTTCTCTGGGAACTGATTTTATATTGTTATTTTTGAAATTTAGCTGAATTTCTCATCTCAGAGTCTGGAATGAGAATTACTGACAAATATTGATGGGAGGCAGGGAAAGAAATCAGGTAGAAAAGCTCATAGCTCGAGACAAAAGATGGGAAGATCTGTACCCAGTTACTACCCTAGAAAAAACAGACCCAACTAGGAGAAGATATAATAATTTATTGCCAATTAAAGTGGATTGGGATGGTGAGAAACAAATTCTAAAAAATTAAAACAACTTCTTTCCCCCAGCTCCTCAGTCTGAACATCATTCCTTCATTTTCCACTTTTCTACCTCTTCCCCATACCTTCCAACTGGTACCAGGAAATGGGGAATGGGGATTACTTTGAGTTCATAACAGTTTCTCTCTGCCACTCCTTCCTCTTCATGCCTTTCCTCTGCTTTACCATGGCACCTCTCCATGAGCTGCAGTTCTTGTCAGGAACCTCCTCCAGCTTGGCTTTTCCATCCATGGTTCCTTAGACCATATCTGTGTGCTGTAGGAAATAAATCTCCACAGGCCTCAGGGAAGAACCTGCTCCCATGGGGCCTCATTCCCAGGCTGTACGAGAATCCCTGCTCCAGCACCTGGTGCACCTCTTCTGCCTCCTTAGCCAACCTTGGTCTGTAGGGCTGATTCTCACAGGTTTTTCCCCTCCTTGTTCCTCTCTTAAGGAGGAATATATTTCTTGCGTTGGGTAAGGGAACTTCTCTTCTAAGAAAAAGCTGCTGTTTGTTGGTGGGGCTTTCGCTTGTCAACTTTAAAAAAAACCACTTGTATTCATGTATAGCCATTCTTTTAACCTCCTTTCTTTTTCTCCTAGAGATGAATTTTAGTTTTCTCCAAAGAAAATAACGAATAATTTCTTGCCTAATCAATAAAGTGCCCAAAACTAAGTTGGATGGGGTTGTGAGCAACTTGATCTAGTGAATGACATTCCTGTACATGGCCGGGGGTTGGAACTAGATGACCTTTAAAGTCCCTTGCAACTCAAAACATTCTATGGTTCTATAATTTTATAACAAACTGCACAATACAAAGTAGACAAAATTCTCTTATGCAATCCCCACCTCTCTATATTAAAAAATAGAATTGAATGATAGGCATAATGAAAAAAAGTATTTTTTGTTAGCACTCATTATATTGAGCCAGCTTCTGATTTATGACAAATAATCAATAAGGCTCCTAGGCAATTCACTGCTACTAAATTGAGGCTTCCATCTGCTGTCCGATTAATTAAATATATTATGAAATACTTTCCCTGATATAAAGTAATATACATTCAACTTAGAAAAGGAGAGTTTCTTTGATGCATTTTTTATAATTTTCTAAGGAATAAATGGTATTTCTAGATGACAATTTCTTTAGAAATAATGAGGTGAGAGAGAAGAAGTGGAAAGTAGACATCTAGAGATGTTTATTTCTCTCCATTGATTGCACAGAAAACTTACAATAACTGTCTTGTACTATGAAATTTGATTTCTAAAATTAAAAAATTATGCAAAAATAAAGACTATGCAACTTGCATGAATTTAAAAGTAAAGATTTAATGACAATCTTAAAGGAGTACCATTCAAACAAGAAATAGAAATATTCAAATATTGAAATAAGACCAGTTCAGGTAAAATGATGTTCCCAGAAAAGGTAACTAACATGTTATTCTTAGAAACTGTGAATAATCCATTCCTCAGGTGTCCTGGTAGGACAAAGGTCTGAGAAATCTGAGAAAATTTCAAAGTTGTCCTGCTTTGACTGTGATTTTGGACTAGATGTCTTCCAGTGGTTCTTCCCACTGTAAGCACTTTGGTATTCATAAGTGCTTACATTTATTTTGTCTTACCTTTCATTTTATAATATATATCATCTGTATATCTTTATAATAATGATTAATCTTTTATGTAATTTTATGTGTCATTGTCTTAAGTAAATATTTTATGCCATTCTAGATGAATGAAAAACACTATGCATAAAGGCAATCATATCCATTGTTACTCTGAATGCCAAAAACTTCATTTCATGGACTTAAAAAACCTATGATCACAGTGAGATCATGTTCAGAAGACTCTCACGTTACCCATTGTCAATGTCTGCATTTAATGACTGAGGATCCTGGTGACCTTTTAAACGTGCAATATGTTTTCTACCTCTCCTCAAATTTCTGAAAAGATTGGAAACTTCTCCATTAAGTGAATGATGTAGTTTAACTGCCTTTCCATCCAAATACAATAAACCTTTTAATAAGAACATTATAATGAAGCAGTGATAAAATTGTACCTTAGCGGAAAGAAACATGAAGCAATTCTGTCTGGATTATATGGTGAGTAAGTAGCAAAAATTCAATTTGACCAAGTTAAAGCCTCTAAGTTATTTGCTCTACATGTCCATTATGGTCCATAGAGAAAAAGAGACATTTCCAATAAGAAGTCAATTTCATGTTATATTAGATGTATAAAATAGATCAAATAAATAGCACTCATACAATTGATTACAAAGGAGCCTAAGAGTAATACTCAGATGTAAATGAATCACATGGCAATTCTTGACTCCCACTTAACATCCATTAGACTAGATCTGAAAAGATTTTGGAATGATAGTTTCAAAGGGAATTTCAAGTGCTAATTATGCTTTTATTCCAGACTTGAAAATGTTTTTTTTTTCTTCTCAAAAAACCCCCTTAATTTTACTAATTTAGATTCAGAATAGTAATATATAACAATATTTAATATCTAAATAAACCCAAATAACTTTGAAACCTACTCTTGGCTTATTTTAAAATTAAATTTTATATTTTCATATTATTTCATGCATCTCAGTATGAGCAGTGAAAACTATTAAACAATAGAGTTTCAGAAATAACTTAAGAAGACTAAAAAGATATCAGGAAATTTAATGCAATTCGGCTGAGAAAATAATCAAATATGTATTTGGTTTAGAAGAAAATGCCATAGAAAGCAAAACACTTGAGGAACACTTTTTAAACCAATTCCACAGAAGACGATGCTGTAGTGTCTTCTTTAGTTTTAACCATATCCTGATTCTTGTAGTTAATCATGAAAACTGACACATATATTCTGAAAAGGAATATCAGCTGCTATGTATGAAGACAAGCTTATTATGTAGGTCACTGAATG
Organism: Vireo altiloquus; assembly: GCA_013396875.1. Taxonomy (NCBI): domain Eukaryota; kingdom Metazoa; phylum Chordata; class Aves; order Passeriformes; family Vireonidae; genus Vireo; species Vireo altiloquus. Next base: position 5,972 of record VZRF01006809.1, on the reverse strand, counting down.
ATTCACAGTAAATTGCTTATCAAGGGAATACAGTCTCATACTGAGTTGTCTCAGAGCAAATAACCTATTTAATCTTGAATAAATCTATAAAAAGCTGTATAAATAATCTTGTTCTCTGGATTGCTCATGTTTATGATGACATTTTTGTATGACATTTAACTTTTAGGTCCATCAAGAATGACGCTAGAAGGACAGGAGACAACCTATGAAGACTGGGGAGTCAGCAACAGTATGGACACAGCTGTGTTCCTGGATCAAATTATACACAGCATTTACAAAGAGAAAGTAAAATATATAAGGTCTCAAAGTTGATGCATTTAAGAAAAAATAATTATTGATCTTTTAAAGTTAGGAGTTTGTGGAAGATATAGAATACTAAGAAGAGCAGTTCCTAATTCTGTGTTGTTTACTTTAACATTTATTTGACATCCACTTTTATATTTGCTTATCAACTTAAAGAACATTTCTGTTTCCAGGTAATGCACCCTGGTGTTTCTGTGCTACTCTTTTTGTTTCTTCAAATTGGACAAATGAAACTTACAGCTTGGTTCTTGTTGACCGGCACCATGAAATCCATGAAGATACCAGACTCTTAAAACTCTGCTTGCAAAAGCACCCTACAACCAAAAATCATATTGTTGGGACATATCATTCTGCAGCTTAATGTAGAATACAGATATTTTCAGAGATGACAAATTAATCTTTGATGAGATAGCTTTTTTCTTCCCCTACATCACTGTTTGACTACCCATCCCTAATCTCCAGGCTCTGAGGAAAAGGCATTCCAGAATTTCTGAGGATGCTCAGACTGGCCAAACAGTACTTCCTGCAATAAACTTCTTTGCTTTCATGGTCTCAAGATGGAAGTGGAAGTTCAGCCTAATTTTTTTTATCCTTTCATCCCGGACAATTCTGCTTACAGTGCACTGTAATTCTGCTTACAGTTCTGCTTACCATACACTCTCTCCAAGCCTTTTAAATACAATAAGAAACCAAACCAGTAAAAAGGGTGCTACAGCCTTTCATCCTACATCCTTCTCACTTCTACTTACATTCTTCTCCTGTGAGTTAGCTGCACAACACAATCAAGGCTTTCTAGTTCCAGACTGATACAAGTCTGTAAATGCTTACAATTGTTAAGTTCTGCTTTGCCAGAATCATGGAAACATAAATAATTCAGTCTAGAAGGAATTTAAAGTGTCTCTTATCCAAACTCCTGCTCAAATTAGTTATCTTTTCAGCAAGACCAAGTTGCTCAGGGCTTGATAAAGTCCTTGAACACCTGCCAGGATGGAGTGTACACCTGATTTGACAAAAGGTTTTCTTTTCTTTATCTCAAGCACGAATGAACCTCTCACATCTCAGTTTATGCCTGTTGTTTTTCACCCTTCCACCTGCACTACTGTCATGGTTTTACCCCAGCCAGAAACCAAGTACCATGCAGTCACATGCTGACCTCCCCACCCTTGAGACTGGGAAGAGAATCAGAAGAATAAAAGCTAAAAACTCATGGATTGCAATAAAGACAATCCAATAGGGAAAGGAAAACATGTATACAAGCAAAGCAAAACAAGGAATTAATTCACTGCTCCCCATGGGCAAGCAGGTGTTCAGGAGATCAGGGCCCCGTCATGCGTAATGGTGACTTTCATAAGATAAGCACTATTGCAAATGTCCCCTCCTTTTTCCTTCTTTCCCTCAGCTTTATATACCGAGTGTGCTGCCATATGATATGGAATATACCTTTGGTTGGTTTGAGTCATTTGTCCTGGCTATATCTTCTCCCAACTCCCCATGCTACTCCTACATTCTTGCCAGTGTAACAAAAAGAAGAAGAGATCTTGGGTCTATGTAAGCCCTGATCAGCAATAACAAAAAAACTCTCAATTATCCACTGTATTCAGCACAAATCCAAAACACAGCCCCACACCAGCCACTGTGAAGAAAGTTAACTGTATCCCATCCAAAAACAGCACGGGTACTCTTCAGGCTTTTCACCCTGCGAGTAACCAGGAGCTACGATAAGGGACTCCTGCAACCGTCTCTTCTGCAGGCTAAACCAGTCCCACTTCCTTGGCCACTATTCAAAGGGCAAATTCTTCAGTCTTGACTGGTCTGGTGGCCTTGCCCAAGACTTATCCCACTTTATCAATATCTTTCTTGTTTTGGAAGGAACAGAGAGGAAATGATCTCAGGTTGTTCCAAGGAAGGTTTAGATCAGATATTAAAGGATTCTTCACAGAAACGGCTGTCAAGCATTGGAACAGGCTGCCTAGGGAAGTGGTTGGGTTGACATCCCTGGAGGTGTTTAAATATTGTGTAGATGTGGCATCTGGGGTCATGGTTTAGTGGTGGACAAGTCAGTGTTAGGTTAATGGTTGTGCTTGATGATCTTGTGTGTCGTTTTCAACCAGAATAATTTTATCATTCTATGGTTCTATGATTCCAGGGGTAAACCACAAAAACCAAATATTTACCTTACATACATGATGTAGAACAATGATGTTAGTAAAATAAATTTTCTTGTGTTTGAATGAAATTGCTAGGAGTAATTGTACAAAGAGACAAAGCCACAAGGATGTTCATTATTGTAGCAATAGCAAATGTGCTATTAATTACTTCAGAATTATATCACTCCATTTAGTAATTTTATATTGTGTAACATTAGTCTAATTTTTTTGACAGTAAAATATCCTGTTGGCATAACACAATTATAATACATTAATAGATTTTAAAATGATAGTAACTGGATATACATTATTTCAGATAAATTGCTGTAGTCTCTAAATGAACTTCTTATCAGAAATGTCTAGAATATTTAGTTGTCCTGTAATATAATTTTTGGTTATTTATTTTATTTCTTTAATTTAAAGTATGGAATTTCTCTAACTAGAAATGAAGATGGCAATAGGCAAATAAAATTCACTGTATTAATTAAAATTAAATCAATGGATTGATGAATATGAAAAAATATCTAAGAGACTGCTTTCTAAATTTATGTGGTAGTTTCTGAAAGATAGTGAGTTTTATGTGACAGGAAAACCTGGTTAGTTGTAAGAGAGTGGTCCCTCAAAAGAGGAAATAACTTACGAAAAACAGAGGACAGTGGGGGAACGGTGTCAGAAAAAGAAAAAGAACCAGATATAAATCATACAAGCAATGATATAAGGCATTGCAAATTTTATCTGCCCACGAATTCAGAACAGGTCAATATTACTGTTTTAGTTTTATCAATACTGCACTTCTGAAGCAGATTTTCCAGCCAGCACCAACTACATATCTTTCTTGTGCTGTGACTTACATAATGTTTTCTTACTATGTACTTCAGATTCCTTCAAAATTGAACTATTCTGAGAAATGCACCTTTTTAGGGCATCTCTGAACTTTACTTTTACCATGAATACATTATGAGCACTCCAAAGAAAATGGTTGTGAATGCATGCAATGTATAGGGTAGGTTTTTAATGTTCTTCTCTGTAGCTCTTATATCGAATCACACTATTTACTAATGTAATCACTACCCAAATTGTAAAACAATTTTGACAATAAACCAGGGATACTACTACAAACAAGCATTTACTAAAGCATTTCATCAGTCTTCAAGGACGCATGCATCTTCTAATGAATTGTTATTCCAGGGGGTTGTAATCAGTGACACAGGGTCCATTTGGAGGTCTGTCACTAGTGGTGTGCTCCAAGTTTCAATACTGGGCCAGTATTCTTCAATTTATGCATCAATGACTTGGATGGAGGGACAGATGCCTCCTCAGCAAGTTCTCTGATGACACAAACCTGTGAGGAGTGGCCAATACCCCAGAGAGCTGTGCTGCCCTTCAGAAGGACCTTGACAGACAGCAGAGATGGGCAGAGAAGAAACACCTGAAATGCAACAAAGGCAAATGCAGGGTTCTGTACCTGTGGAAGAATAACCCCCTGCACCAGCACAGGCTGGGGGCTGACCTGCTGGAAAACAGCTCCGCAGAGAAGGACCTGGGGGTCTCGGTGGATAACAAGCTGTCCATTTTCCTCTTTATCAAGGAAGTCTAGTGTCACTGACCTTAGAATACATACGAGCCTGGAAAGAGTGAAAGAGTGAAAGAAAGAAAGAGTGGGAGAAAGAAAGAAACAGAAGAAAGAAATTTGTGTCCATATCAATTCTATTATTTTGGAACAAGCTCTAATAGCTGCATAATTTGGACTTAATTTAACCTATCATGACTGAATTGCTGCAACTTTACAAGATTATCAGTTAGTTCTTGGCTCCACATATAAATCATGTTTCTTTAGCACACATAAAATGAACATGATATTTGGTCTTGTGCCTTGCCTTTGAGGCTTTCTTGAAATTTGGATGCAATGAAATGCCTATCCTAAATTAGTCCTCAGGACTCAATTTTAAGATGATGATTCTGTTTGTCCTGAAAGAATTAAGATGAGCTGTCCTAAATAACCTCTTCAGATTCTTCCACAGTCATTTATATGACAAGATCAGGTTAAATTTCTTGTGGTTTTGATGATTTGAACTAGATGGGAAAATTCTCATTTGCAGTATCAAAACCACCTTCCTTTCAATGTATAAATCTGAATATCCACCTTATTTTGATTCTTTTGCTTCTAGCCCAGTAAAATAATAGGTTTATCATTAGGACGCAAATCAAGGTAGTCTGGAAAATTTTAGATCTGTAAAAGATCTGGAGGGAAATTACAATTTAGGAAAGGATGCTCCCTTCTCTGTTTCTTGTCTGTGGCACTTTATAGCATTTACTTTAACAAATCATAAATGGCATAAGCCGAAAATATACTTTTTCAGTGTTATTTTTTGTCCTGATACTCCTACTACTTGATATCTCTTTAGAATACTAAAGCATTGACTCTTCTGTAAGATGAGACAGAGCCAAGGAAAAGCAGTCTGAACCTTGGCCTAATTTAACAGCTGCATTGGATCACAGATTTTATGATGCTCCTCCTCCCCACCATGCACAGAGAGATGCACATTTTGAGGAAATAATGTGTTGTAAGGGATGAGTTATGGTTTTCTAAATATCAGAGGTCAAAAATTAAGAGCGATGTTGCAATGGAAAAATTAGTGCCAGCACTTGTTTAATTTGAATAAATGTATGTATGTATGTATGTATGTATTTATTTTTTAAAAATAATATTGTGATTAGTGATTTTAAATAATTTTTATCTAGGGGGAATTTATCAATTGTGAATGCAAACACCTAGATATTGCCAAAAGTCTAAATTCTAACACAAACCAAATACTGAAGACTGGAAAACTGATTCTTGGATTCATTGTTGGATCAACCTGGCATCCATACCTTCAGCAGTGATGATATTTTTTAATTGAAACTTCAGTGCAGTGGAGATGTCTCTGAGATGTGAGATGGTGGTCTCAGTTCTCTCATACTGTGCCCCAGAATCTTTACTCTTGTTCCTTCTCTCCCACAAGTTGACTTCTCTTTGACTGAATTGCATGGTACCTAGAAATTGTTTCCACAGTTATGATAGTTGGCCAAGGAAAAGGAACTTGACAAGTCTTTAAATGGCATTCTATGATGGATATTTGGAGAAAAAAAATAGCAAACTCAGCTAATACACTCCCACAAGCACATGACCATGCTGGATGAGCTACCACAAGAACCTAGATTTTATCTGTAGTTTCTGATATTTTTCTAATTTTACCAATTATTCTTTTTATGTACTCCTTTTGGGTTTTCTGCTTTTTGATAACAAGAAAAACTGGACAACATGATTCAGTAAAATGCTACATTCTTGTGCTTATGTTGTCATTCTGAAGAGACTTTGGAAACAACTCATAAAACCTAAAATTGCCCACCACATTATAAAGGTAAATAATTTCTTTTGTGCTTCATGGTATTAAAAGCTATGGAAGCTGCAGATTCGATACTATTCCTGCAAAAAACCCATTCCATAATCTCAGAATGGCAATGACGCAGCGCGACTTTCAG
>VZRF01006808.1:303662-355931 GCA_013396875.1 Vireo altiloquus | reverse complement strand
ATGGTCTCGTTTGCCCTTAACTGATGTAAATTTAATTGCATTAATATGCAGTAAAAGTGTGTCCTTGGCAGAAAATGTTATTACTACACTACTTATTAGTTTAAAAAATAAATACAACTCTCTTCTTCAGAGCTCCTCTTCTAATTACACATTTTATTTTCTAACATATACTTGTCTTCCTAAAAGCTTTTTAGAAACTAATGACAACTTCCAGGTTGGCTGAATTCCATTCTTTTTAATACAGCCAAGTGACATTTAATTTGAAATCTGACATAACCTTAAAATATTAATGAGATCAGGGTAGTCTTACACTGTATATTCATCTCAGTGATTGAAAGGTGCTTCATAAAGTTGGTGCAGGCACACCTTAAAATGTGAAAAATCTGTATCAATATGCAGATGAATCTAAATCTATAGAGAAAAAAGAATAACACAGATTAAGCTGAGCAGATAAAGCACAAATTTTGTTGCCAATTATTATCAAAGCCAGAATCTCCTTGAAATCTACCCAAAGGGAGGCAGCTCCTGGAACTCGTAAGAAAGAGGAAGGATGTTATGTCCTCCCATAGGAAGCCATTTCACCCAACTCCTGGAGCAGCTCCACACGCAGCTACTGCCAATATCACACCTTCAACGTCGGCTCCCTTGCTGACAAAAATTAGATCTGTCCAGGGTGTTGTTATGGATGCCATATGTAATCGCTTGAACTGCTGGCAACTCTCTTCCTAGGGAAACAGTGACATTTCCAACTCACCCTCCCATTTAACTCACTCCCTTTTCATTCAAATTCACTTCAGTGGCTTGGACCATGGTGGACCAGCAATTGAGAAAAAAATTATTAAAGTTGTTAAAAAAATTGTTAATAGCTGTTAAGTCTGAGGAGATGTTAAGCTCATTTTTAGAACCCTACTAAGGGTAAGAGGCAGGATGCAAAAGCAGAGTGTGTGTGAAGGAGCAGCAGTGAGAGGGTGGACAGAGCTCCTCTGAATGGCTGGAAGAAAAGGTAAAAAATGGGCTTTGCTTTAATGGAATCGTGTACATTAATACTTAATGCCAGAAAACAACACTGAAACACAGAAAGGGCAGAACACCTGGGAAATCCATGGAAGCATATACCTATCATGACCCCAAGAGGGAAGAGGATCGGAAACACAGCTTTTTCCTAGAGTGCAAACACAGAGAGAACGGAGCTTTCAAATCTCAAAGAAGAAAAATGCCTCCTGTGTTACAGTTCCTAGTGCGACTCATGAGAGCAAGCTTGGCATATGCTTTTTTTTCACAGAAACATGGCCAGATCAAAAATGTACAACTGACAGATTTACTTTTTCCAGAACATCAGGTACCAAAGATGTACAGCCTTAAAACTGCAATAGCGACAGACAGTGCAATGCATTCAGTGCAAGACAAGAAGGATGGCAAAGTGATGAGAAATGCTAAAACTGGCAGAGTTAAACCCCAGTTATACATTTATTATTTTAACCACATACTGTGCCAGTCCAAGCCATCTATGGACATGATGATGCTGCTTAGTGGTAACAAAGCAGTACAAAAGTTGTGGTTTGGATACATAATAGATTAGTAGGGGCTTGGAGAGTTTCCCTCAGTGTCTAGAGGATGGATATAGCTTCTTTTCCTGAACAAAACAGAATATTGTATTTCGCAGGAGTTAATGAATAATCAGTAAAACTGCACTAGTCCCTCATTAAACTTAATTTCAGTATCATACATCGAAGTATTGAATTTTCATCTCCCCAGTCCTATACTCCCTGCAACAAGAGGAAGAAACATACTCTGAACCTTCATAATGGAGCAGTCTGTTGTAACCATTGTTTTTGTCTCGTTATTCTGACTCTGTATCATCTCCGTCAATCAAAGACAACACAGCAATTTAGTCTGTGTGGAAAAGACTGAGGAAAGTGTAACACGGTGCTCATTATTGCCACTGAAAACTGCTGAGGGTGCAGCAGTTCTAAAGGAAAATTATTTGAGTGTCAGATTTACAAGAAAGCAATCAAATCCAGACTCCGGGTTAGCTGAAAGTCCAACTTTCTAACTGTCACTGTCACATGCAGTGACAACACGAGGAATCAGAAATTCCAGTATAAAAGCAGAGAGCATATTATGCAGCCAACAGAATAAGATTAGCAAATTCAGTTCAATCTCATATTTTTGTGTTGTGGGGGGTTTTTTGTTTGTTTATTTGTGGTTTTTTTATGGTAAGCCATGGGGGAAAATATAATGGTTGGTTGCCAAGTGTTGACAGTTGCTGTTTCAAACACATAAATATTGTAGTTACTTTAAATGTAGTAATTGGCTCATTTATTACACATTTATTAATTTATTTCCTCTTGAAATAATTCTTGGAGACATTTTCCTGTAAATGTAAGCACCCTTCAAAATTTTTCATGTATCGCTATTTCATTATTGACATTATTGTCAATGTTTTTGCCTGCCAGAAAAATAGAAAAGGAAACAAGTTTTGGTATATTAACACTTCAGTGGTACCCAATCCTTCTCTGCATAAGTAAAATCAACTTGGAATTACCCTAACTGTGCAAAGAATGTAAAACCACTAACACCACATTACTTTTTCCTTGCACCTGTTGAAGTTCATATATAGTTGATTACCTTAACATTTGATAATGTAGCCTGACTTTATTTTATAAGTGGAAAAGTAAAGGTACTTGGTCTTCAAAAAACCTTACCATAAGCATGTTATTGCCACTAGAGGTATAAAAAAATACAGCACAGATCTGATTAATTTCAACTAGACCAATGGACAGAATGTGAAAGACTGAGGCATTACCAAAAGAAAAAGACTATTACTCGTGCAACCTCCACTTTCACAGTTTTTCCATTAAAAAAAGCACAGCTCAGATGATCACTCTTAAAAAACAGAGTATATTAGAGATGGCTAAGAGAACACTGGTGATTTAACACCTCAGTCTTTCTGTTCTGTTAACAACAGTGATACTTAATTGATGTTATTTGTTCAGTTTTCACAAAAGCCTTTTACAGATATTCATCAGACAGAAGCAGATAATCAATTTAATTTGTCTAGGATGATTTTCAGTTAAGCCCACCAAAGCGAAAGATACTAGCATCCATCCCAAAATGTGCCTTACTATCTAAAAGCAACAAATCTATCTCTAAGCAACAGATTATTTTCTATGGAGAACTGGAAAAGGCTAAATCAACTGAAATAAAGACAGCAAAAGATTTTCATCATTCCCTCCACTCACATTTGCCATTTACATGACTTTTCATTGAAGATAAATGCAACTACATATGCAAAGGAGAAAACACAGTCAGCATTGAAAAAAAAAAGTGCATGGTGTCCTATGTATTCATTCAATCCGTATGTTCATTTAAACTTTTTGGTACTTTAAAAATAAATGCCTGTACTCATTGAATATAAATATTCATATTAGAAGGAAATTATTTTGAGACAATATTTAAAACTGCCAATTTTGGAAAACTAGGAAGCAATTAAAAAAATGGTAAAAAGTGCTATAATATTATGCTTTTACTAGACTCTGTCTGGCTACAAAAGTATGTATATACAATATTAGAAAAGATATTTTCTCTCTCAGGAATGCCAAACACCGTTCTTCATGAATATGTATAATTAGATGTTCTCTGTGAGTGAGAACTAGTAATTAATTCAGTGTTAAACATCACAACCTATTACTTGAACTCCATGGCAACCAACATTGCCAAAAGAGAAAATGAAATTTCAAAGCCTATTTTTCAGTTATTACAGTTACACATTTCCCAAAATTTCAAAGCAAGCTTGTGCTGTTTTTGGATACAGACAATTTAAGTTAACTTCTCTAACTGGTAAAAGATTGAAGTGACAACTAATGATTTCTGCTTTTATTTTAAAAATGGCTTGATGTCAGTGAAGAGCAAAGTAGTCAACATTCACATACCCTGTGGTAAGCACAGCACTCCGAGGGATGTAATCCCAATGGTTTTCACAGTTTCGGACACCTTGATGCTGCTCTGAATGAACAAGCCCTCTCTGGGGTTTTTGGTTCTGACCTTAGTGCTCAAACCAGTGATTTTTAGCCTTGAACCCATTAAGGATGAAAGTAGTCTGAAGAAAGCCGCAGAGAATCAGCATATCAAATTTGAATAGCCTAGCTTAAATGGGGATGTTTGTACCTTTGTGTTTTCTTTTTTACTCAAACAAAGCCATAAGGCACTGCAACAGAGTTCACAATCTTTGGCTTAGGAAGATGTAAACAGCAAATTAAAAATCAAATTAAATGACATTCAGGATGTCAAGTTCCAGCACACAGAAAGGTGTGACTACAGCTCCCTAAAAATGCTGGTGTAAAGGGAAAGATAGTAAAGAGTGGCATTTCCTCAGAGAAAACATAGTAATGGCAGAAATACAAATCCTCCCTTGGGTGGAGGTAAGGTAGCATAAGTAGCTAGAGGATTGATTTGACCATGCTTTGAGCACATCCCCTACCCTAAAATTCAGGTGTTTGAAAAGCATCAGGTCAGTCTGCTGAGGACAGGTAAAAAGTACAGTATGAGCTGATACTTTTCAAAGTCAGGCAAGACAAGGCCATAGATGCAATTAACAAAGCATCAGGAATAACAAGAAAGTGTCAATAAGTATTTTAATATAAGAAAAAAGCCAGCAAAAGTGTCTGTCTGCTACTCAGTGAAACTTGTTCAGCAATGTCACAAAGCTGAAATTGGAATGCCTTTTTTTATATCATCATTTTATTAAACATCAATTAGCTCTCATACTTGGTACCAGCAATAGATAGTGAGGTGTCAGTCTTGATTCAGGAAATAAAAGGATTAAAGAGTACCTTGTTAAATCAGACATTTTCAGTTTGGTCTGACTTTTCTTGAAGAGTTGCTGCATGAGCTGCTGGCGTTTAGCAGGGAGGTCCTCTGGGATACAATGAGTTACCAGAAGACTGAAAAATGGCAAACAATTAAAAGGAGGTGCCACAGACTTGTACATCGAACATCTTAGCTTCAATTCCCTGAACTGTAACAGAATAAATAATCAAACTACTTGTAAATTCCTAAAAAAGAACCCAAGAAGATGAGAAACAGACAGCATGAATTTTTCAGGAAGAAGACCCATCAAACCAATCTAATTTCCTTCTGTGACAAGAAAATAGCCTTTGGGGAATACAGAAAAACAATAGCTGTAATATTGCTTTATTAAATAGTCTTGACTTTGATTTCATGTGAAATTCCCTAAAACAAGGAAATATTAGGATACTCTAGAAATGTTTGGAAAAGGCTATTAAGAAAACATACTTGGCTCATCACAAGTAGAGAGATGCATGCGTTCAATGATATTCCACAGGGAAATGTTCTAAGTGTGGCATTATTGAATATTTGTCTTAATGAACTGAAGGATGGCAAAAAAAGTTTGTTAAATATCACTCAAATGTGAGGGACTTCAGGTATAGTGGAAAGCAGGACTTCAAAATTCCTCAGCAAACTGAAGAATAGGCCAAATTGCATCTGCTGCTTGTAAGCAATATAATGTTCGATACCTCTGCAGAAATAATTAGGTGTATCACTGCAAGTGAGGGGAAGACAATCTGTAGACCTGAAATGTACAGATGACAACTGTTTCACCATACTGTTGGGAAGACTAAAATCATTTTACAGCAGTGTATGAGGAGAGGTAGAGCTTACGAGATGCGCAAAGTAAATCTTTCCACTCACATTCAAAATGGTACTGGAGCACCTGCTCAGTTTGGTGTATTGCATTTCAAAACAGGAATGACCACCTGAAGCAAGCTCATGGGCAAGAATAGTGAAGATGGATCACAGCTTTGGAAAGCATGACTTAAGAGGAAAGACTGAACACACTGGGCTTACTGTCTTGAAAAGACTGACAAAAATTTACAAGCAGCAGCTAATTCAAAAGAGTAGGAAACAGTCGGTTCTTCATGCTCAGAGGATTTAAGTGCTGAATCTGCACAAAAAAACCCCCAAGGTTAGATGTAATGGAAAGTAGAATAAAATGAGCTTAAAAAGAAACAGTAGCTAGAACAGGATGCCTGGGGAAGCTCTGGCATCTCCATCACTACAGGTCTTGAGGAACAGATGAGAGAGATATCTGCTTTTAGAGCACAGAAAATGAACATGGTCTTAGGACCTTTCAAGTCCTGTGAAGGACAGACAAAAGGATCCTCTGCAAGGTATCCAGAAAAAAACTAAATCTGGATGACCTTTTGAAGCAACTCAGAGTTAGACATGCCTCTGACCTTACCAGAATGTGGCAAGAACAGGCACAGTAGTTCTGCAAAGACAAGTGATTTCTTTAACACACAGCTAAGGCTAAACCAGGCAGTGCTGGGTACTTTAGTGATGCCTACTGCTACAGTCAAAGCACGTTTTGTGTGTCAGAGATTGCCAGATTAGGTTTCATTTGAGAATCAGACACAGTCAGAGAGGGAAATTTCATTAGACACAGGCAACAGGTGAGTATTCGAATGGATAAAATGCTCAGTTACCAGGGAGCTCACACCACCTGCTGGATTGCTGTTTCTGCTTTCTGAGCAAGCCAGCACTGCCTGAGAGTGCAGAAGTTTCTGCCTGCGGTGATTTGAAGACATTAGCAATCCACTTACAGCCCAAAAAAACTTCCCTTTGGTCAAGTTCTCAATGCATTTCTGTTCTTTCTAAATTATTTCTCAAGAAAGTTTAAAAGACAATTTTCCTTTTCAAGTCACAAGATCAGAGAAGGAAAGAAGAAAAGACACTTGACAGTAAATGGACAAGAGTCCGAATTCTCCCAGCAGGCTACTGGATGAGATAAGAAATCATGGAACTAGGCAAAACTTCTGCTGATCTCCCTCTTGAGCAGATCTATGAATAAAGAGTTGCAGTAATTAGTCAGGTAGTTGCATTCTGCTCAAAAGAAAGACTTCACCAACAAATCTTACCAGCAGAGGTTTAAAAGAATGATGATCAGCATTCTCTCCATTTTCTGAGACGATGCCATTTGGGGAACCTGGACTTGAAAGTAATTACATTATGGATGCACTTCATATACCAGCGAAACAACAAAGCATCCTGCTCTGTAACTTGCTGATATTCCAAGGCTGCTCCTCAGCAGATAGAAAATGGCATGACTCTGCTCGCTGCAGGGGAGCTATATGAGTTTAAACTGCTGATGATGTGCATTTACATTTTCATTAGACTACTGAGGAATCTCCAACCTACGGGAGTAATCAGTCAAGGAGCACACCTGCTGAAAATACTGAGACATTGCAGTGGTTAATATTGTACTGAAAAGGAGCAAATGAAACATTCATCCATGTATGTCATTTGTGCCATAAGCAGTATTTTTAATGCTTTTTTATCTAATATTATCATAGAGTTTAGGCAACACCTCCAGAGCAGCTAAACCCTTCATGGGTAATCCCACTGAAAATATTTTCATATAAATGAAATGCACTGCATTCATTCAGGACATACCACTAAAATTTACCACCCAAATCATACCACTGTCATCAAAGTGTAGGAAAAAAATTACACCACACAAAAAACCAGGATAAGAAAATGGAAAATGCTGCAGTGCAGCGTCTAGCACTCTGCTGGCAGTGCTGGGGAGGGACAAGCATGGCAGTATGAGAACATCACCAGGTGAAGTGAGATGAAACCAGTAGACACGTCATGAAGGTTTTAATACCACTGCTTCTGATGCTGATTTTTACAAACCTAAGACCAGTTCAGTAACAGTGACCAAATTTTCTTTCCCAAAGCATGCAGAAGAAAGTACATAACTGGGGAATAATTGCCACATGCAATAAATAAGGCAGTTTGAGAGTGGCACTTGGTCTCTGAGCTGTGACGTTTCTGATCAAAGAGCAGTGAGAGCCTCAGTGAGTGGCTACCACTTCCCTGCCACAAACCACTGCTTTCACAAGTGGATCCCAGCTTTCAGTTACCCACTATGAAACAATGATGTACTTGGTATGACTCAAGCTAGGTAATTTTAAGAAAATATCTTAGAGCATCCATAAGACACCCTGTAACAAAATGCCATGAACTCAAAAACATAATCAAAACCATAATAAGTGTTTCCCAGTCATGTCTGTGGCTCTAAAGAATTCTTTCCCCTAAATGCTACTTCAACACTTACTGCTTATTTTTTCACTCACCTGGGTAGTTCAGATGTTTAGGAAGCCTGTGCTATGTGGTGTGAGAAGCTGAGCTTTTAAATCAAGGAAAAGCCACTGCACTCACCACGAAGGCAGACAGACCATACAGCTGAAAGGGTAAGATCCTACGCTTCCAAGTCACAAAATTAATTCTGTTTGTACCATTCTTTCTCTTACCATGCTGAAGAAATAACTTCAAATAATTAGAAAATAAGAGTTTGTAAAAATTGTACATATGAAGGATACAGATAAAAGACTCAGAAAAAGTAGGTTTAAAAATCTTACTACAAATATAATTTCTTGAAATACTCCTTTTCTCCACAAAAACACAAGGCCTCTGCATTTTAATGCATGTCTCTCAAACAGTTCTTGATTTCCTAAATAAGTTGAAGGGCTATTTTAAGGTTAATTTGATATTCTATTGCTATTTAATGACTGCCTGGAAATTGCACAGGAGTATCTAAAGTAATAAAGCCATTTCTGAAGTCAGGAAAAAGTAAAAAAAATTTAAAATTCAGAAGGGGGTTGGAGAATACTCATCAGAAGAAAGATAAAATTGTATTAAGTTTGTTTTCTCCCTTAAACTATTTTTGCTGATGGTGGGAGCTACATAACAAAAAGACATCCATTATCATACCACACATTCTTCAGATTCTTATTTTTTTATCCTTAAATACCATGCTACAAAGTGTAGAAATAAGTAACATTTGTTTAAAAGAAAACACCTTTTCCTGAATCAAGTACTGAGAATACAACAGATGAGGGGAAAATATAACAATTCAAATCAGTTTGGAAAGCAATTTTTCAGTTCTTAGTTCCAAAGATGATGCCTCAAGCCATAGAAGCAAGGAATGCTGTGTTTGCAGGGGTGGGATTTATCCTGACATTGAAGATAGCTCAGTTTAATATCTATGTGTGAGATAGATTTCTAACTATCCCATCTCTGGAGAGGCCAGAGAGCCATCACCTGGTGCGTCTCTCCCGTAGGATGAGATGAATCTGTGTCTCCTTGCTTCCAGGTGTGATGAAGGCAAGGGAGGAGCAGAGTTAAATACAGTCAGGAAAAAACAAACCTAAACAGCCAGCAGCTACACAGCTACAGAGGCACCCCCACGGCCATTCAACACTGGCTGCTGTCACAGCCTTGTCCCTTTCTTCAAGTGCCTCTTGATCAGCTTCGGAGGGCTTTGGTAAGCTTTATCCAAGTTCAAAAGTGGTAGAGAAGCCTCCAAGCCAAGTGACTTTCTACAGGTTTGGTGAAAATGAAAGACTCGAATTAGCCCACTGAAGGTCGAGGGTAGTAGGGACACAACTATTTATTTTCTTTTTGTTCGTATTTCCATTTGATATGATGCAGAATTAATATTTGCCCTCGCACAGTAGGAAAAAATTAAGATGGGAGCACACCAGATAAAATGCTCAGCACTTCATGATGTGCAATAATGTTATTGCACATTAATTTTGTTTATGAAGCACTGTCATACAGCTTAAATAGACACACATAAACCTTGCATTAGGAAAGAATTATTAAAGTTACTAGATGAAACAGACTTCTCCATTTCTCAAGGTTGCCTGTACAACCCTAATTTTGGCCCTTTTGTCTACATCCTTCATAATACAGTTCTTAATTACATGTCCACATCCTTGTTTTTTAACCTAACCTTTGCATCATTCACCACACAGAATAGACGATGTTCACTTAATGAGCAGCTGTCTTCTTCCTTTCTTCTTATTGTTCACTGTGTGACCCTTTATCTTATTCACTGTAGATTATTCAAACTGGGCTCTCAAAGCAGCATTAACAAATTTGTTTGTGAGCTGTGTGATATTTAAGTTCTCGATAATCAGTGACAAGATTATCCACCAAAATCTAATAAATCTTGACTAAACATAAGCTTACCATTTAGAACATTCTTATTAGTTTGGTTTATTAGTTTATATGGGCAGACTTGTCTAGAGACAGCAATGGGCATTCCTTTCACCAAACTGCTGGTGGGAGGCATTGTCCCTACTCAAAAAAATGAATGCATCTTTGAAGACAGGCAGGACAGCCTACTGCATTATTGGTTCTCCCTAAAAGAAGGTTTGATGAGAGCAGAGCTGTAGGTAAAGTCATTGTGTTTGGGCTGGTGCAGCTTACACCATGGTGCTTGGCTCAGGTCTGATCCTGAACGTTGGTTTGGGGATCTGTCCAAAATTTCACATGAAATAATTCATCAGCAGGCTTATACCTATCCTGTAGCATGTCAACCCAAACAGAAGTAGTTTGCAAAATTGTAAGCAGCTGAGAACAAGGTTTTAGCATGGAAGCATGAAAGGATGATTATAGTCCTAGGGGTGATTTTGTTAATAGAGGAGTGTGCTGTTAGCATCCATGATGGGCTGATTATAGGATAAAACACCGTGGTGAACTGAACTGTGAACTTTTGTGCCAACACAGAAGCACCGACATCTAACCCAAGTGGTGTTCATCTTGTCAAACTGGAAACTGAATAGCTGCCACTGAGGACAGCAAAGGCATAGGGAAGTGCAGACCTCAGGAAAGCATAATGCTCTGACAGCTGAGAATGAAAAGGCAAAGCTAAAGTCAATTCTCAGCAAAGATACCAGCTATTGCTAAATCTTGATTGACCAGAACAAGAGACAAATAGGAGCTGAAATTTGCTCATCCTTTGCCTCACTAAGCTGTAGTCTGTAAAGAAGAAGTGAGTCCTTGGAATCTGAAATAGCAATGGTGGCTTCAAAAATCATGAGTTGTTGATTTTGTTTTTGTTTTAAAATCGGTACATTGTTCAACAGTTTTACATTTATGCTATTTTGTGACCTTATGGATATATTCTCTCCGGCTTTCTCCACATGAAGTGGAGAAGGGAAAAGAGTTTTAAAAGTGGACAGTCATTGTGTCAAGAAATTAATGCTGGGCATTAAGAAAAGCAATGTATTTTATGTAATCTTTTCCTATGGGACTCAAAACATCATTTTTCCTTGTTAGCTGCCCTCTATTATTAGGTTGGCCTTTGCCTTTCCATACTGTTAGATATGACAATGATAAGGTTGAAAAAATCTACTGAAAGAAGATTTAGTAGCCCATTTCTCCTGACCTCTGGCCCATTTTCCTTTTTTTCATAAAACTCTGAACTACACATGTTTATTACAAAGCAACTTACAATGGGGGCACGGGCACTGAGGTTCAGCCATTGCACTTCTGAAACTGAAGTGGATGCATTAATCTAGAAACACAGATGTCTTTGAATGTGAACCATTAAAACTCTGCCCACAGCAGGAATCTCTTGCAGCAGGAAGCATAATCTGGTAGAATTTTGTTTCATATTCATTTAGATTCCAGTAGTTAGAGCATTGTACAATGAATTGGCTGTTTTCCAGAAGTTACATCCTGGGAAACTATTCAAGAAGGAATGATAAATAGATCAGTGAACTTATATTTCAATGTCAGTAGGAGGAAGACAAGTGAGAAATCGGTCCGACAGTGTTGGTGGGGTGATAAAAGGATATTTAACAGCAACCAAGTATAAAACCCAAATTAAGGATTTGAAAGTCAAACAGGAGTCAATTTGACAAATACCAATATAGCAATGTAAATATAAATTATCCATTACTCTCATTTCCTAAGGGACTGAGAGTTTATCAGATTGATGCATCCTCTTGGTAAGACACTGTGCCAAAGAGCAGTTAGGATTTTTAACAGGCAGAGCTACGCACAGCGTGACTAATGGCAAAAAGGCACTGGACCAGAAGCCCAGAAGTTTGCCACTCACATTGCTGCAGCCTGCTTGGTGAAATCAAGCTTCAAACTGGGAAGCCAGAGCAGCACTCCCCCCCTGTAAAACAAAAGCAGCTGAGTGTACACCACATCTTTGACGAACTGTGCTTTCTCAAGCTCTTTCAGCACAAAAGATGCAGCTGTAATGCTCTGGATTTGCACTGAAGCTGGCAACTGCTCCACTCTCTCCCTTCCTATCTCTCCTCCCAGCACCTCCAGTCTGTGAGCAGTGGCTGTGGTAATCCAAAGTTTTTAAATAATACATGTAGTAAAGAGAAGGTTGTGTGTCTGGGGAAACACAAACAGGTCCATATATCTTTCCTGTACTGAGAACTTCAGAGCTGGACACAATACTCCAGCTGGGATCTCGCCAGAGCAACAAAGAGGGGGAGAATCACCTCCCTCAACCTGCTGGCCATGTTTCTTGTTGTGCAGTCCAGAACATGGTTGGCCCTGATGAACCTCACCTTGAGCACACACTGCTGGCTCATGTCCAGCCTCTCATCCCCCCAGCACTCCAATCCTTCTGGGCAGGGCTGCTCTCAATCAGCTCATCCCCAGCCTGTGATGATACCAGGAGCTGCCCCAACCCACGTGCAGGACCTTGAACTTGGCCTTGTTGAACCTCACAAACCCTCACCCACTGCTTGGATATTTTCTCTCAGATTAGTTCAAATGGACATTTATTTGTAAAAAATCCCTGACATGTCATCAGGCTGCAGAATCATCTGAATTCCAGTTGATAGGTAGGAAACCATAGCAGCTTACATACAGTATAATAAAAGGGCAGGAAGCCCAAGTTTGCTACTGTCAGCTGCTCCAATTAACTGCTTAACTGACTATAGCCCATGATTTTCCTTTCCTAGCAATTCCAAACATCAGGCTGCTTTGCTCCTTCCAGCTGTACACTTTCTAGCTGCCAGCTGTGTAGAGGCTTCAGCAGAGTGGATGCCACTAGGTGAACACTACAATAATTTTACCTGTTGATCAGCTTACCTCCAGACAGTGCTGATGTGCCAAAGCATACACCCTCCACAGTGCTCATAGGTGACATTTCATAGCTGCTGGTCACATTAGTTGGCCTTGATCCTCCCTGGCCTCAGGACCTGCAACCATCCTGCACCACTGTTCAGAGTCACAAGACCATCCAGCAACAGAAGAGCTTGACCACCGGGGCATGTCCGTCTGTCCTGCAATGGCCACTTCAGCAGCTCTGAACTCTGTCACACTTACAGGTGAGTAAAAACCTTCCCAAAATGACAGTGGCAGAGCAGTAGGAGAACACTTGCCTCCTAAGCCAAGTGCTGCTCTGCATTGCAATTTTCTCCAGAACAAAATCTACCAGTTTCAGATTCTGCCTTTTGACTGACTGGACTTCTTGCAAAGCATCCGGTCCCTCTCTGCTTAGTTGGCACTGGGAATCAGAAATTAATGTTTGATTACTTTTCCTCTGCTGCTGAGGGAAGGAGATAGCCAGAGAACCAGAGCTTTTGTATCTATCCAGAATACATTCTTATCTATTCAAATGGATGATTAGGAAACTCAACTGGTACAAAGCCTGAAAATGTAGAAAATACAGAAAGCCAGCAAACTTGATTAAGACACAATTACTGTGCCCTTGTAACACTACCCCCTCATATTCACACCAATTTTTTCTTTTTTAAGATAAAATTCCAGTAAGGACTTGTGCATGCCATGTTTTTTAGAAAAAATGATTAAAGGTATTTGAGAGACAAGTAGTATTTCATTGCTCAGAAACCCATTCCATAATTCAGAGAAGTAAATTTTAATCTTTTCCATACTTATTTAACAGCCTTCAGAAGACCAGTTCCTTGTTACGTATTTAGAGAGCAGCATTTCTTTGCTGCCTGTTTTGCTCAGTCTCATTTGAGAAGGTAATATAGAGTGAGGGGGAAAAAAACACCACTACTTCCATTTCAGTTTGTTTATTGATTCCCAGCTGGGAATTACATATAAAACACACTCCTCTAGAGGCTGCTTGTCTTTACAGAAGCAGCACGGAAATGAAAATATCTGGCGCAATAGGCATCTTGGTTTTCCCAGTAAGTTAAATCATAAAATGGTTTGTGTCATTTCAGAGAGCTTTATGGTCATCATAAGAGACTTGTTTTTGACAAGAACTGCCCTTCTTCATCATTAGGGCATATTTATGGGAAGGAGACAAACCTTACTCATTACTTATGCCTGATTCTCCTTCTGCTTGTAAGTACCTAGTTTGGGGAGTGAAAACAAAAAAACAACACTACCTCCAAAGATTCCCCCACCCCTGTAAAATAATTTATTAGGATTTTTAATGAAATTCACACAAGACAGATGTATTTTGAAAAATTTCACTTATATGGGCAGAAAACCTCAAGAAAATAAACCTCCCCCTCTAATATTCACTGAGACTAAATGTGACTGAACTGCCTCCAAAAACAAATGGGATTTTTTTCGCCTCAGTGGGATTCAGCCTAGGACCCAGAGGTACCACATATGGATCAAGGACCCATTAACATAGGTGTTGGGAGCACACATTGAACTGTCTTTCTCCCTCCTCTCCATGCTGTAGAAAGAGGGGACACAACTACAGGGAACATGCTTTAGGATACTGCACCAGACACCTGACATACACCTGAGATAAAATGAAGTCCTGCACCAGTCAGGACTGCAATGCCAAAGAAACTCCTATATAAGTCTTCATTTTGTAGCAGAATGGTGCACTGAAACACATGCCTTGAACTGCTACCTTCAAGTAAAAGGCTCTTTTATTCAGCTATATCACAATCCATATCACAACAAACTTGAGGCATTGTTTTTCATTTCAGTGGCCCAACGACATTTTTGAATTCTGCAACTGGCCTGAAATACTCATGTATAGGATAGGGTTTAAGAAAAAAAAGGAAATTTTACAGTAATTATAGCTGAGTATGCGTTTAAAGACAAAGTTAAAAATTAGATAATGAATCCACAAACTCCAGCAGAATCTGGATCCAAAATTAAATTCAAACTTTAGGGTTTGTCTTACTGTAGAAACCATTTTTCACCCAGGTCAGAAGCAGCCCCTGAAATGCTGGGACAGGTTTGGTGGGCTCATGGAGCAGTTTCTCTGGTTATTGGAAACCAACCTGCAAGCTGTGAGTCTGCTTACAAAGCCCACAAACAGAGGCAGACATCAGTGTTAAGCCACAGGCAGGCTACTCCGGAGCACATGACAAAGGAGGGCAGGTCCAGGGAGCCAGCACAGCAGTGCACGGTTTGGCACTCTCACAAGCACTGGGTGTCTCCACAAAAATCAGAGGCAGTTTAAGCTTTTCCATGAAGAAGCCTCATCTGCCCTGTGTATTGCTCTGTGCCACCCCTCAGAATCTCTCTATGACATTTTTGTCTTTCTCTTCTCCTTGAAAATAAGACAAAATCCCTGTGGTGTTGTGGGGCTGGATTTGATATCCCACAAAGTCTTTCACTGATTGTGAAGCTTTCCAAAATGACATCTCACAGTATACTTTCACTTTCTATTTACATTCACTTTGATTCTTATATGCAGAAGGATATGCCCATGTATAGAATCCATACTGAAACTCTTGAAAGCAGCTCAACATTTGGACTTCTTGTGGCAGATGCTTTCTTCATAGCCATGTGTTTATCTCTAACCTTTCAGGGTGAGAATCATCTGTTCCCTCAGGCTGAAGCAGGCTACCCTTAGCTAGCTATTTGCAGTCGTGACTCTAACCACAGTGTCAAAATGAACCCGTTTCACATGATCAATTCCTGAGTGACTGGAACAGTGATTACACCAGTGATTATAAAAAAATATTCAGAAAACATCCTCTAGTTTTATGCCCCCAAAATTGCAAGGGCAAACAGCTATGGATATCTGGTTACCACAGCATATTAACATTAGTTTGTGCCTTCAGTTTACATCATTTACAGGTCAGAGAGATATAAATCGATCCTAAAATACATGTGTTTCTAATTGTGGGCATGAAAAAAACATCATCTGAAACATATCTTCTTGCTCATACTGTATATTAGATGTATTCACCCAAAATGCCTTCAACATGCAGAGAAACAGGAGCAAATATAAACTTCAGCATAAAGCTAAAGCACTGCAGGACACTTACTCTTGCAAGTGGACTTCATCTGAGAAATTTTACCTTTAAGGCTGGTAAAAGACTATTATTTGTAAGACACTGGTTGGAATGAAGCCACAGGATTTGCTATTAAAATATGCAAACCCAGAGTGGAATAGTGCTGTGTGTGTAAATTATGCATGTTTCTTATTAAATCAAATCCCTTTACCTCCTCCCCTCCTCCACTTATTACACAACTTGTCATCTCTTATTTACATGCCATATGATACACAACCCAAATAGAGAGGGCAAACATCCACAATATGTGCAGCAAAGGGAGATATTTGCATTTAAGACATGAATATGTATTAGGAGGCAACACATTCAGGACACATATTTTAAAAGTGAGACTGTTTATTTTGACAAGCTTATTGCTAGAAATGCCACTGTGTGCTCCCCCATGCCTCCCAGCATGGAGTTTGTTCTCCACATCACTAGTCCCTAGAAAGAGATCCTGCTAAGTGAGTTTCGAAGCCATGGATTGAGAAGGAAGTCACAACACTGGCAGGTGGAAGCAGGAAATTCTTGGGGAACAGAGGGAGAATCATAGCATTCTCTCTTTTCTCTCTTTTTTTTTTCCTTCTTCTTCTCAATGTAATTTCTCTGTGAAATCAGAGAACTTCTCTGCTAGAAAAAAGTACCACTTATGAAATTAGCATTGAAAAATGCTGGAGTTTGCTTCTGAAATCAAAACAGAAAGCCAGCCTTCCAGGGAAAAAAGAGAATCCCCTTCTGCCTTCCTTTTTCTTCTTTTTTCCTTTCTCTTTTCTCTGTTTTTGTCTCTGGATTTCTCTCAAGCAAATGGGTAAGGCCTAAAATGTTAAGGTTATTACTTGTGATTTAGGTAAGTTTTATGCAGTCCCTTTTATTCCATAGATACTTGTATAACCTTGGGCATTCACTTAGGTCACCCATTTTCGGATTCTACGTCTGTATAAAGAGCACAACAGTGCTGTTCAGTCTCAAAGAAGTGGTACAAGTATAAATCAACCTGTAAAAAAATGTTATATATAGAAATACGTAAGCTAGACAGATAAGCAGAAAGAGAAGCCTTCTGGGTCAAGGAACTGAACTCTGGAATCCAGGCTCTGCCACACACCAACCTTAATTCTCAATTGTATTTAATTCTCAGTTCCTCATCTGCCATTACAAAGGAGTGATGCTTACCCTGCTTTCTGAAAAGCCTGAAGGAATTATACAGTTTGGAACTAGCTGGCCAAAGCTTAGACAGGAGGTGGCATGCCTTGTTTTTGTAAAAGGGAAATGTCAATTTTCTCATTACATTTTTCAAACATTTATATAAAATTATAAAAACAGTCAAACACATACTTCACTTTCAGACAAAATGTTGTAACATATGGCTGCCTGTGTTTTCCCTTCAAATATTTTAAGATAGCAGCTTCCTCACAAGTCTCTGTCTCCCCCTGTTCAGAGATTTTGCTAACGCTTTGTGACATACATGAAAAAACAAATACTGTTTTCTACTCCTCTATTTTCTTTTTCTTTTACTGTAAGTAAATAAACTAATAAACTTAGAGCTCCCTCTCCTTTCTGCACATCTGCATGGACTTTTTTGCAGCTTTGTCCAGAGTTTCTGAGCAGCTGACTAGAAGCAACAGTTAACAAAGTCAAATATGCAAGGTTCTGAGCGATGAGACTTGCAACATTCACCAGAATGAAGGAACTGAAGCACTTATTCTGTACTACTGCACAGTCTGGGCTGTGCAGTGTGCAGTAATTTTTAATGTGACAACACTACAGAACTTGTCAGATGTACTAGAATTTCAGAAGGGTTTTGCTGCTTTGTGGGGTTTTTTGGTTTTGTTTGGTTTGGTTTTTATGTTTTGGTCTTTTTAAACACATAAAACATCACAAATATCCATAGTGTTTTATGGAAATAAATTGACAGTATTGTAAAAGTATTTACAATATTACAATACGAGGAGTTTGGTCAGTTGATTTGGTTTATTTGATGCAAGGACAACAAAGATGAGATGTAGAGAAGGTTTGGGACAGAAAAGACATAGTTTGCATAGGAATGTAACTGATGGTTATTTGACACACAACCAGCATTATATTCACAGACTTTTAAATTATAAATTCTGATAGACTTATTGCTTGATCAGAATCCAAAAGTGTGCACAGAAGTTCAGATAAATTTACAGAACTACAGAATAGTCTTGGTTAGAAAAGATCTTTAAGATCATCAAGTCCAACCATTAACCCAGAACTGCCAAGTCCACCACTAAATCATGCCCATGAACATCACATCTAAAGGCCTCTTAAATACCTCCAAGGACTCTGCCACTTCCCTGGTCATCCAATAAGCATTTCTATGAATAAATTTTTAATAATATCTAATCTAAACGTCCCCAGATGCAGCTTGAGGCCATTTCCACTTTCCTAGCAATTGTCACTTGGAAGAAAAGCACTAATTTGAACTACTTAAACTTTCTGGCCACCAGGAGAGAAATGTTGTGCTGTCTATCCTTAAGAGAATAGCTGAACTTCAGAAAATTTGTATCATGACACTAATTTCACACACAACTTAATGTGAGGTGTTTTTTGTTCCACTTAAGGAGTTTGAAACCCTGCCTGACACTGGTTTTAATTAATCTGAAATTTGCTGATATTTGCTTGCTAAGTTCATGATTCAGAACAAAAAGTTTGCAAAGCAGACAATACCATGGGACTTTCAAATATGTCCAAACACAAGAGCCAACACTACCAAGACAACACAACAGTTCAGGAACATTTTCTCTATATAAGTTATGAATCCATAATTAATGGTAAAAATGTCACAGTAGAAGGACATGTAAAATGATATCTGTTTTGGTTTTTTCTATGACAGAGTAAGGAGAGGCTGTGCTTTGCAATTCTGTCTATCTACAGAGTGCTTCAGGGAGTTACTGGAAATCCAAATAACTGCTCCAGTCTCCTAGTGCTGCTCAAGGTGCCACTGGCACTGGAAGCAGGACCAAAGGCAAGGATGGGTTTGGTGTACTCAGTGATGCACTAGAGCAACAAGAGATACCAAACACCAGAAAGGCAAGATCAGCCTTTGGGAAATAACAGGTCCTGAGCTGAACTAATGAGAAGGTCATCTAGGACTGGGTTTCTGATAATGGCAAAGAAGAGATGCAACTTTATCAAACATTGGATGGTTTCTGCTTTTCTGGATAGGAAAGGGTATCTGATATATCTCCACCAAGTTTTCTAGTGCACACAGAATACTCAAGGGAACACCACAGTTACTTCTGTGAACCAGTAAGGCCACAAGGTGACAGTCCGACCCTGCAGATACACTATATTCCATTCTTTTTGTCTTTTTTGCTGTATCTGCAGTTCTGTACACCACAAAATCAGAAATCCTTCCACAGCTTTTGCTGAATCACATATTTTTGTTACACCCTGTACTGCATGCCAAAAAAGAGATGTGAAATTAACCAAAGTACCACAAAAATAATAAGAAAACTCCATAAGCTTTCAAATCTTCTTTCTGGCCAAGAATAATGAAAATTGCAAGCTTTCCTACACAGTTGAACAGTAGAGAATCTATTGGTACAGTCAATTAGACTATCAAACTACACCAAAGCACATTAGTATATACTACAAGAAAAAAATGTTAAGCATATAGCAGGACTGCCTAAATAAATTTATAGGACCTTCATTAGCACTATATTTACTACCTTTCATATAATCCCAGGGTAAGAAATAATTTTGACATAAGAGACAAATAACAAAAGGAGAACAAGACTCTTGATGTTACTTTCTCAAAAAACTGGAAGAACCTAAAACTTGTACCGTTAGGCACTTAAATTATAAACCACAACAAAATAACCAACAGTAAAACCTATTATAAAAAAACAAAACAAACCAAACAAACAAAAAGCCCCCAAAACCCAAGCAAAAATGAAACCACTCTTCTGGGGAGGAAAAAGGGATCAAATTGGTAGCACTTGTCAATATTTACAATAATTGCTTAAATTTTTCAAGATTTTCACAGGGAAAACCAAAGCTACCTAAACCCAGACAAGTCTAATCCACCCCAGGCCCATTCTTCCACATAGCACCATCACCTTCCCATCCTCAGTTCTCACAAGCTTCAAAAGGTGTGTGCACAGCCACAAGCTGAACCTAAAACCAGGAAATGATCCAGCATAGTCCACAAGAAAGCAGGAACACACTCTTCCCCATGGTTACTACAACTGGGTCATTTCCCACAGCAGGCTGCAACATAGTGGTGCCAATACAACCTCACAGAGAGGGCACAGGGGATGCAACCCTTTAGAGACCAAGACACAAACAGAGCCACAGAGGACATGCCATCACCTTCATTCATAGTCACTGTGCTTCAATTGCTAGTAATTGCTTAAGGGTGAAAGCAGTCCCTTACTGAAAGCATCCCTAAAACACTGGACTTGCCACAAGAAAATGCTTCCCGCTGGTGAGGCTCAATTTCAGAAAGCCCCTTAGCTAAAGGAGAGCTTCCTTTCCACACTCAATAGGATGACACTGATTCATGCATACTGAGCTAAGAGTGTGCATAAATGTTTGTAGGATCAGTATCAAATAACCACATTCCTCTTGAAAAGCTCTCTATATAATCTGCAGGAAGATTCACACCAATTATATATTTCATGACTAATTATTTTAATTAAACTGACTTGTAGCACATTAGTGATTCAGACAGAAAACAAAATATTCAGACTTTACATTCTCCTCCTCCACACTCCAGTGAAATCTCTAATGTATCTTATGATTTATTTATCTCAAAGGCAAAAATACACTGAGAGTTTGTAAAAAAATCATCAGCTTCCTCCAGCTTCTTACAAGAAATCCACTCTGTACAGGGAGATGGGGATGCTGTTTAGTGCCATCCTCACTGTTCCATGGTTCCAGTTTATAAAATCTTTCTATACTGGTGTACACCTCCCCACACCATCTCCGAGCACCACCACAATTAGTTGCAATCTGTTACCATGAGTTACATTCTTGTACTGCAGCTAATGTACTGCAAAGGTTCCCACTGATGGTTCACATCCCAGGGAATTTTCCAGTGACTTAATGACTCACTTCTGTAGCCCAACCTGCTCACAAACCCAACTGTGTTTGTCTATAAGGGGCTGAGTTTGCTAGAGAGAGCAGGAACAAAAATCCCTAATCCCTGTATTAAGGGGAGCTAACACATCTTGCTGAGAATGGATCTTGACGTTTTCATACATTTGGAAATAAAGCTAAGAAAGGACACAGCTATCTTGTGTCACTTTATATGAGTAAAGCACAATTATATCCCTCTGTTTGTATACGGCTTTCCAAAAACATCACTGGGGTGAAGACTTTTGGTTCAGAGCCAAGTGCTCAGAGTTTTCCAGAATGGAGACTACCTGCGAAGCCACAGTTTCTCTTTTTGCCTATGAATAATGGTCAGCCTTCATTACATGATAATTCCCTCCTTCCCTTCACCTCATTCCCACAGGTCTTCTGTCTCACGTGGCACACAGGGCAGACCATACTCCCAAATGGAGCATTGAATATAACTGAAGGGTTGTTTCTTCTTCCCATGCTCCTTTACCCTGGATAAACCAATTCACAAAATGTACTGCAGTGCTTATGATTCTGTTACTGATAAAAAGACTTTTTTCAGATGCGAATAGATATGGTACAATTGGCTACTTTATGTCTGTATTTTTTTGCAACTTTTAAGTGTCTTCCTGTTGACCTAAGGAACAACTTCTATGTATAAGCAAAAAAGAAGAAAATACATTAACTCAAATGTTTGATAAATCAAAATAGTCTAGATTCACTTCTTTGTCTGGGTGATATTCTTAAAATGCCTGGCTTTGTAGAACCAAGAGAAGATCATGATCTACAAATAAGTGTGACTGGGAACTGGAAGTACTTCAAAATCTGAAGAGCTCGGCATCGTGCTGTTCAAATCAATTCCTTACCAAGTACTCAAATAAAATAGTAAAAAAGAAGAATTTAAATTGCCCTACAAGGTGCTGGCCCAGAGTTCCACTTGCTTCTAAAATAAGATCCAGGTGCTCTTAAAAGTCTAAAGCAACCTTTTAATTTTAAATTGCTCTTCACTGCATGTGCCATGAATGCTGATCTTTAAAAAGTGTGTCTAAATCAAAACACTCCATATTGCAGGATAATTGGTTATAAAATATAAAAAAACCTGCATGAAGATAGGCCCAGCCAAGTTAAGTGACAAGCCATGTTTAATATTTTCTCTAAGCAAAACATAACAAAAAATAACCAAGTATGTTTTTCTCTCTTTTCTCTGTACTATCAAATAAGAAACTTTCACTTCAAGATAAGTTAACTAGTTCATTTAAACTATATCAGACTTACTACTACTCAGAGACCCATCATTATGGTTATTTTATTGCAATGACACCTAGAGTGTTTGGAAAGGTTCTTACTATTCTTTGCAAATAAAAAAGATGTATTTCCTGCTCCTAAGATCTCATTGCTAAGTATTTATAAACACACAACAGTATGGCAAGAAACGGGACAAAAATTCACCACAAAAAGCTTGTGCAAAAGCACTACTTTAGGTCAGAATTTGCATACATGTATTTTTAGAATAAAATTGCAATTTGTGAAATCAGATAAAAGGTCCCTGAAGAATTTAAGAGAACACTTTTTTAAAAGTGATGGTGAAGAATATGTCCATCACACCTGTACCTACTGTAATCTGCTGCATGAAACGTCACTCTGCAGACACACCATGACCAATTGGAGGTATTGACACTTCAGCAAAAAGGATCAACAGCGAGAGCATCCATCCAGGTATAAACCTCAATAAAGTTTGATCCCACTGAACTATGTGCCAAGATTTCGGTCCTATAAGTTTATTCCACTGAGAGTGAAAACAGGATAGAAGCACAGGATCATCTAGTTTGGAAAATACCTTAGAGATCATCGAGTCAAACCATTAACCCAGCACTGCTAAGTCCACCACTAAACCATATTACTAAGCATCACATCTAAAGAACTTTTAAATCCTCCAGGAATGGCGACTAAATCACTTCCCTGAGCAGCCTATTCCAATGCTCAATACCCACTTTGGTGAAGAATGTTTTCCCAGCATCTGACCTAAACCTCTCCTGGTGTAACCCCAAGCTATTTCATCTGATTATCTGGGAGAAGAGACTGACATTCAACTCTCTGCGAACTCCCTTCAGGTACTTGTAGAGAACAATAAAGTCTCTTCTCAGTCCCTTTCTTTCCAGGCTAAGCAAACCCAGTCCCTGCTCCTCACAGGACTTGTTCTCTAAAACAGAGCAGCTTTCTAGAGTTCTCTGGAGTCAGGAAGCTTTGATGCAACTATTATAAAGCATTCATAAAGAAGTCAAATGAACAAAATTTTCCTTCCTCACAGCCAGACATGTCCTTTAAAATAATCTCAGATCCAAAAAATCTAGGTTTCTCTTGGGGCCACACTCTGCTGCTCTCCAAGCCATATTAAAGTTTCCATGCTATTGCTTTCTAGATAAAATCTCATTTTGTTTCTGCGTTAGTGTCTGTTCCATCTTGTCTTGCTCTCCACGTTCTCATGTTCAAAAATACATACTATGCCCACGTAAAACTAACTTGAGCCCTTCCAGCCAGGTCATTCAGGACTTTCAGTAGCTCCCTACTGGGGAAGAGCAAGGACCCCCAGAGCTGTCGTACAAGAATGCTGGTCACAAAGTAAGGTGTAGCCTGGCATTTTGAATATAGTCTGAAAGCAATATAAAGTTGTGAGGAAATCAACAATAATGTTACAAAAAAGTTCAATCAACTGCTTTTGGAACAAACTAACCCTTTGTAAACATTTCTCTTCAGTACTGTGTGACACAGAGGAGTCCTCCTTTGAATTTCATGTAACACCAACTTCCGGCAGAAAGAGGATTTCTGGATGACAAACACAGTATGTAACTTGGTCAGCAACCAAATTCTACATACATATTACATGACTGCCTTCTTTTCAGCTTTTCCTCTCCTTTCATTTCCATAAGGAATGAAAGGAAAAGGAAAAGGCAGGCAGATGGTCAGTAAATAATGTATTCTCACCACAAAGATCCCCAGGAGTAGCCAAATTACACAATGCTTCACAAGAGACAACGAGATAAAAGTGTGGGCTCTTTAAATAGACTGACCTCCAACTCCAGCTGAAATCAGCAGAAAAAGCAGAGTGATACAATGAAAAGGAGGAAAAAGTAATTAGCCTGCATCAGCCGTGCTCCAGTTAAATGGATGCAGCACGTGGCTGTTTTGAAAGAGGATATCCAGATGGAAAGATGCATACTATAACAATGTAAACTCTGTAAACTTTATCATTATGTCAGAATCTTATTTAAAAATATTCCCAACTGATACAATTAAAATGTATTCAAAAGTAGGGACTTCCTTGGTTTCAAAATTAATTAAAGACGGATGTATTCCTTGGGGTCCATGGTATTACCCTTCTAAAAATAACATGAACATTAATTGCTTATGCCCAGCTTAGGACAGTATATGTGCAGCTCTTCTAAATTCTAAAGAAAAATTTTGAATGGTTCTCTAAACTGTTATAATGATTTCTTTCATTCTTTAACTCAAATGATGCGAATTGGAAACTTTTCCATCATAAAAGGGAAGCTCAGAGACCAAAACATTATCAAGTTGGAAGAGTTACACTAAGTGTGTTGTTTTCCATTAAACCTAGGACTTGCAACCACCTTCTTTCCCACAAAATGCAAGGGCACCTGAAGGTCAGGACAAACCTTAAACTTTAAACCAAGCTACTTTAAACCAAGACAACACCAGATCAAACCTGAAAACCGAGTCTAGAGTACAAATTTGAAAAATAAGCATTCAAGCCCTGTGAGCACTTTATTTTTGGTGCCAATGCAGCAATTCAATGTTCAGCAGCAAATTCCAAACCAATCAAACCTTGGGCAAAAATCTCCACAAGTTGCAAAACAGCTTTACATATAAGTTGAATTCAAAAATAACAGTTTTGGGTGGAATCAGAGTTGCGTGCAGAATTTTAACTTGTTAAAGATAAGTCTCACTCTCTGCCACAAGGTTAGCTATCATCAACATTTTCCTATATTATTAGAGAATCTCAATAAATTTCTAGGGAAGAACATAAATTATATATACGAAAAAGGAAAATTTGTCTGTAATACTTTGGACATGACTTCATTATGGAGCTCTTAAGGTAAATATGGCAGAAGATCAAGTAAGTCCCACCACACTAAGGAAGAATGAACGGACACTCCTTACCAAATAGCATGAAGGTGTGTCCAGGGAGGTTTAGGCTGGGTACTAGGAAAAGCTTTTTTACCTAGAGGATGGTTGGGCACTGAACAGGATCCTCAGGGACGTGGTCACAGCACTGAGCCTGACAGAGTTGAAGAAGAATTTGGACAATGCTCTCAGGCACATGGTGTGACTGTTGGGGTGTCCTGTGCAGGGCAGGGAGTTGGACTTGGCGATCCAAGTCCCTTCTGGCCCAGGATATTCTTTGACAGCTTTTTTATTAAGAGAAGGAGTAAGACTAATGCAAAAATGGTCAAGGATCGACTTTGGGATTTAAATTAAAGAATGAAGGAAGCAACCAGGCAAGTACAGGGCCTTAAACAAACCTAGGCACACACTGGACTGTAAAAAGAGCACAGAAGCATCGGATGACAATGAACATAATGTCAATAACTTCAAATAGAGAAACAAGGGCATGGGAATTTATATTGTATATTCCTGTGCAAAATAGGAAAGACACACACGTGGCAGCTTACAAGCCCGATATAAGCCAGAGAAGTGCAAATACAGTTTTAAAACAGAAAATGCCACTGTCAGTAAAAACAGTTCCTGCATCCATGTGGAACCTGAAGGGCAGCCAGGGGAGTAAGGCTATTGAAGCTAGTCCAGTTCATTTGGCAGTGACACAGCATAAGCTTTTAAGTTTACCCCAGTTACAAGGCAACAGCAGACTAATCAGCCCTCAAACAGCATTTAAAGTTAAATACAACAAGATACAATGATCATCCTAATGTTTCCCTGAAGAGGCATAAAGAAGGGATGCAGTGCATCACTTGGTTCTGCACCAGCAGCTGGTTCTACACCGATGGCATACACGAGCCAGCTGGTGCCATAGCAAGGCAATGAGTTTTTCCAAATATTTGAGAAACAAAAGCCTCAAACCTCGTATTTTAAATTGATTTGTTTTTTAATTGAAATTGAATTGAAAAACAAACCTTGAATCCCTCTGATTAAGTTCATCATGACAAATCCAGATTACCACAATGGACAGTTTTCTGCTTCAAAAGCACAACATCTTGGGTTGGTGGTGTGGAATAAAACTGAGCATACCACACAATTGTGACATTTACCTCAGATAGCTGAAGTTAATATTTTATGATGAATTTCAAACTAAAGAGTAGCTGAACAATACATGGTAGGCCTTTTGAATACAAAAATTATCCATAGGGAGCTACAGCAGTGATTCCAGTTCCAGTGATTTACATGCTCTCCTAGAAGAGATGCAACTTGAGAATTGGCTTGTCACATATTTTTATTCTGCCATATTTAAGTGTGACATTTTGAATAAAAGGCAGGCAAATTTATACAGATCACCTATGCAATCTACACCCAAATAGTATGGACTTTCTATGGATTCACAGTGCCCTAAAATTTTCTTAGCAAATAAGCACCTTCCTAGAGCCACGATTGGTAAAATTTTGCTTTCCTGTCAGCAGCAGTAGCATGGTGGTGGTAGCAGCCACTCCAAGCCCCTGCCAGGAACAGGGGATTTCTTCAGCCTTGCTGCTTTCTTGTCTTCAGAGACTAGTCTTACTAGTTTACATCTAGGATCTTCTTTTGGAGAACGCAAAGAGTCACAAAGAAACAAGAGCAGAAATTCTGGTAGTTGTTGCAATGTGGCTCTGCTTTGATTACCTGTTTCTACATGCAAAATAGTAAAGTTCTCAGGGGGAGAAAGAAAAAAAGTCAATCCATCCAATTTTTGAAAAAAAGTAAAAAAAAAAAAGTCAGGCAAATCCCGAAATATCTGTTAACATATGAGGTCAGTGCATCTACACAAAAATGTACTTTCGACATTTTAGTTCTCAGTCAGATTTCAGGGAGTCTGTATTCCGGCCTGGTTACAACATAACTGATACAATATATTTTTCAGTTACTCCCAAACATGAGGGAAGATGCAAAACAGCAGTTTCAGTGAAACTGCTTTTACTTTCCTTTGCATAAACTTGAGCTCCATCAATTCATGTCAACAGTATATTCTCTTATTACGTACTAGTTTTAAGGCAAACCACCTTAATGAACTTGGTATCCCCAGTTAATCAATATTTGAATAGAAGACTTTTCAAAACACATTTTCACTAAATCAGACTGTTTTTCTAAGACAGTCACTTATTCTCAGAGTTTTATAAGTGCTCTTTTCCTTCAGGAAACAATTTGTATTAGGCTCTAAAACCCCTGCCAGTAAACGCAGAAGAGGTTTGCACTGCTGACAATCTCTCAGTTCCATTCTGATGCTACAGGTTAAAAATCAGTGTAGTGAATCAATCAAGTGAATTATCTACTTACAAAGCAGCCCCAAAGGTTGCTGTTTACTGTAGGTTTATCACAATCTGTCAGACTACTGAAGTCAAACCAGGCTTAAAATCTTTTCTGGAGATGTGTGAGGTTTGTGTATCTGAAAAATAGCTCATGAGAGGCAGGCATATAACTGAGGTAATCTGAAATGTGCATCTGCCTGCCTATGACAACAGCAGACTTAGACTCTTCATCCAAGTTTAAAATACTACATATCTGATAGATAATTAAACTGCAGGGGAAGTAAGAAAAATAATTTTTTTTTTCAATGTGGAGCTGCTGGCAGTTTAGAATTCCTCCTATACATATTCCTACCAAACCAGTTATTCAGGGTTAGGAAAGAGTGGGGGCACTGTAAAACCTTATTTTTTTTCATATCTTCCTTAGATAATTTTGAAAACATTTTTAATGGTCTCATCTTTCTTCTTTTTTTTTTCCTTATCCTACTCATACAAAAAGACTACAATGTTTGATGTAGCTAATAAAGTAAATACTAGAAAAATCTTGGGTTTTGTGTATGTATATTTTTAACTGCATATATATATGTAAGTGTATATATAGATATGTATGTATGCAAATGACTGAGAACATTGTGTAAGAGTCACAGCTTTCATGGAAATTTATCCTGAGAAGAAGTTGTGAAGAGTTAATGAAGTATGAATTAAGAACCATCAAATAGACAGCATGTCTAAAGGCAGTATTTACAAGAATGTCTTAGGATGATTAGGAACACTGATCAAAGTACATTAATGACAAAGAAACATCTAGAACTGCGTGGGAAGAGGAAATAATTCAGCTGCCCTGTCAATCAGGTAAAGAAAGCACTTTTATTAATATAGAGTAAAATATTTTGTCGGCCATAGTATTTTGACATTTTAAATGTCATAAATACAGGAACAGATGAGAGCTCCTCTCAATTCTTTCTTAGTATTTCTTGTCTGCAATCCAATTACTCAAAAGTTAAGATGAAGCCAGAATTTTCAAGTAGCTTAAAATCATTCAAAATATTTCTACCAATACACAAATGTTTGCAAAACCATAATCTGACAACTGAGCACCCAGTCAGGTTGCCTCCTCCACAGGTACAAATGGCAGGAGAAGTGCATAATGCTACTTGCAAACACAGACACGCTCTAGCTGAAGACATCTGCTGGAGTATGGATACACAGAAATTGTTCACCAGGAAGGAACAGAGTTCCTCAATCATTTCCATAACCCCTGATCCACTGCGCATTGAAACAGGATGTAAACACGGACAGGTCATTCAGATTTCCACCTAAGCTAGTTTAGGTGATGGAATTGATTGAACTTGAACTGATTTTTAAGCATGTAAATATTTCCTAACAACAAAAAAAAATGACCACATGATCCCACATTTTTTTTTTCCACGGCTCTCCCATGGGCTGATTTACCAGACAGAGGGTTCCTGGAAATCAGCCCCAGCAGAAGATCTTTGTGGTAGAGGATGCTCCAGGCCACAGGTTCAGGGAGAGACCATGTGGCTTTTACCACCTCTCATACATAAGCACTCCCTCCTGACTTCCCAGGAGTACATGTGTTTTTATTCAATTACATAAGATTTGAGAAAATAACACTTCACTCTCCATGACTTGAAGACAGGGGACCTGAGGAGGTTTAGTTGGACAGATACAGAATAAGGTTTCCAGCTCTCATAGAGAGGAATCATCCAGTCCAAATATGACCACTCTCAATAAGAAAAAAGACGTCTATTTTCTCTCGTTTGCACATGCATTACACTTCACAAACTGCACTACAGAGGCAGAAAATGTTTGAGCTAGTGGAATAATATGATATTTCATATATATTGACTCAACATGACACTATTTGCTTCCAGTTGAGACAATCTGTCTGATTCCAATGAATTCAAGCTAAAAGACTAGCTGATTTAAAAAGACAGGAAAAAAAGCACCGTGGTTGTCTTTAAATGCTGAGACAAGGAGAAGGCTAAAGAAAAAGCAACAGTGACTGATGAGATAAAAACAAGAGGGAGTTATTATAAAATGGATTTAAAATAAATAAACACATTACTACCTGGGCTCTAAAAAGAAATCTCATCAAAACCTAATGATGTTCATATTTCTGAACTAGGAACAGGAGGAAAAGTTCCCAGTACAAGCTTCTAACCAAATATTTGCCAACACAAAAAATTAAAGCCTTTCGTTTTCAGAATTCTAACTTTGCGTAAGTAGTTGGGAAAGAATTGTGAGAGCATCCTCTTTCTTTTTAACGTGAAGGACAATATAAATTACAGTTCCAAGTTTTGAGCTTACCCACCTATATTTGTAAAAACGTAGTAAGTGCATCAGGGGCTGAACAGAATATTATGAATGATGCTCAGTAGGATATGGGAAAAAACTGCATAGCAGATTCCCTCCATGTGGAGAACTTTTCTTTTTCCAGAAAGAGTTTATCATAGGAGGTCTTCAGCAGGCAAATCCTTGGAAGAGAGGGTACCTCCAAAATATTAGAAAGGAAAGGCTTGAAAAGGAAAATATCCGATTAGATGAATTCAGGCCAAGATAAAACATTCAATTAGCCTGCAGCCTGACCCCACAGACTTCCAGTGGTGCTTGAAAAAGATGAGCTGTCTTTGACAGTCACACCATACAAAAAGACTTCAAGGAAATGTACCAGGAACAGAAAGCAGAAGCTAAAAGCAAATCTTGGCAGCAACAGAGGTTACCAAGTAGTTTTGAGCAAAGAAACGTTCATTAGCATCAACAGAGACTTGATGAAAAATGAGAAAGAAAAGTATGATATAGAATTATAAGGATGAAATAAACCATAAAGGCATATACACAGGCACAATGCTATGGTGTAAATAAAATCACAGCTTTCAGTTTGATGAGTGAAAACAATGTAAGTCTAATGGCTCCTAAAAGACTTAAGCATCACCTTCTAGGAACATCCCTTGGGAAGTGAATGAATTTTCCTGCGTGCAAAGGTCAGGTACCAACAGCTGCACTCACAGATCATCACCTGCAAGTTGTGCAGGGCATAGACCTGTGCTCATACAAGACCAAGTGCTCTGAAGATTTGAATGATCTGGGCAGGAGGGGCCAATCAACCTGACTGCCAGCCCCAAGTCTTAATTAGAAAGAATCCGATTCCCTTTCTTTCCTGATGAAGGTCTTGATCATTTCAATTAAAGACTCAATTCTTCCCCATTGGCTTTCATAAACCACAATCTGCATGAATCCAATTTTACAATAGATCTAGAATTTCTTTTAAGACTTTGATCTAAGCTTTGGCCAGAGAACAAGCAGATAGTATTTCCAATTACCAGCATTCCTGAAGAGAAAAACTCCCAAATCTGCAAATGAATCAGAAGCTTTTTTACAATGCGAACAGCTAATTTCATAACCTCTATTCAGTGAAACCATCTCTTTGCCACCAAATTGGGCATAATCTGATATAAAACATCTCATCAGAACTTTGTAATTTCCTTTACTTATCAGATAAAAACCTTCCTAAAATGGTATGTTCATCTTACTGTAACCCCATTACTTACAATTAATTTTATACAGAATGTTTGTTCACCAAGTTAAAATCTTAAGACTGGAATCACAAAAATAATATCTAGAATCCACTCTAGTATTGACTAGAGTATTATTTTTAAAATTTCCCCAAACCCATCAAACATCCAATAAACCAGCCCACTGTGAAGCCTTGCGGTTCTTTAAAGCAGAGAATAAATCCCAAATCATGTCTCAGAAATCTCTGTGGAAATGCAACAACAGGTTTTGGCACTGCATCTCTGCAATGTTCTGAAATAAACATACTTCAAACAACCACCCAAACAAATCCGTGTTCCGTGACAGGTTAGGTATGTTGAATCTTCAAAATACAGGATGCCTTTTTATACAGTCACGGACAAATCAGAAAAATAAAATCCCAAATGGTGTTGAGAAAGTGAGCAGGGATTTTCTCAGTGTCTCCTTTAATACAGGAACAAGGAACTTAAAATTAATCAGCAAGAGGCAAGTTAAAAGAATACAAGTAATATTACTTTATTCAACCCTCACTTAAGCTGCTGAACCATTTTATCCCAGGATATCCTGAAATTTTATTTTTTATATACAAAAACTTTTAAAATTATTTGAAAGACGTTATGGAAGTTTTTCTACCAACATTTTTTTTAATTACACAGGCATAAACTTCTGTTTAAGAATTCCCTGAGCTATAGATCACTGAGGGTTGGAAGAACAAGTTGGAAAGACACTTTTATAGTTCTCTGATCCCATATTTCTTAACTGTCACCAACTAGCAACAAGACTCAAGATGAGGTTAGACAGCCTCAAGCCTCATTCTGCATGGTTGCTGGTGATAGCTCTTGTTTCCAATCATTAAAACTTCCAGTTCCATCCAAATGCTTCATCAATTACTTATTCATCAAAATGAACTTAAAAGGATGTATTTTTTCACATTTACTTATATGTGGGGAGATTTTTCCCTCTTCACAGTATTTTTTGTGTTTATTTTGGAACAGTTTGGTAAGTCATGGAATATATCATCCCACAGACTCCCCTATTTCATGGCTTGTTGGCTTCTGCAGTGGGCTGTAACAGCCACAGATGGATAACATGAAAGATACTTTTGGGTATCTATGGAAACAAATAGCTGAAGTCTGTCTCAGGGCCTTCTCTTCAGATCCTTCCCCCAGGCTAGGAAGGGGCAGGGAATCTCCCCCAGTCTCAAATATGGAGAGGAGAGAAATGTTGCAGCAGGTGCTGGGAATTGGAAATGGGGAGCTGAGGTAGGTGAAATTCAGAAATGAAACAGAAGAGAGAGCAGCACTAAGGGGAAAAGCAAATAACAGATCAAGAGCAAGACTGTGCTTGATTCCTACATAGCCTGTTTAGTAGGCTCCACTGGTATTCTGTACCTTAACCAGTTTCATGATTTTCCTAGCTCACTGGTCTCTATCATCTGTTTCTATGAGAGTCTGTGTGGATGTGCAGGTTCACGTGAAAGGAAAAGGAAACCCAGAAAAATCAGTTTTGTTTGTTTAGTCTTGCCAAGCTGATCCTTGAAATGTCATGCTAAATTACAAGTGAATAACTTTCATTTTAAGAATATCAACATATTTGTATCAAAGTTCACTGTGTTTCATGAACGGGACTTGAGAGAATATTTCAACAAAAAAATCTATTTCAGTAAAAAAACTTATCCATTCTTATGATTTCATCCAATTCCATCAAGATTAATTTTAGCATGTGCATGTTGTCTTTGGGTGCTGCTTTATTGTCTCTGCAGTTATTGAGGTATAATAAAAGCTTTGGGTAAAAAGCAAAACCTCCAGCTTGCAATTCAAATCCACAAGGCAGCAGACACTCCATTGTCCTGCTGCTGAAAGCCAGCAGAGTACAACTACAGGAAGCCCTCCCCGATTCCCAAACATGGCTACTTCTCTTCCTAAGCTCCTGTTCTCTTTTCATAGCCACAGACATCACATTCCAACTGGTTACGTCAGGCTGTACAACACCTCCTGATCTCATGTAACTGTTGTATGACCAGACACAGCTCAGCAACTCACTCAGCTTTCAAAATAACATGTACTATGGGTATTTACCGTATGCAGATAACCTGTGAAAAGGTCCAAGATACTTTCTTAGCAATAAGAAGTTAATGAGAATTCCAGTGCCAGCGGATTTCAGCTGAAGGCTCCAATGCTATACACAGTTAACATTTATTACACATGGACATTCACACTCTAGGTGGTTAAAATAATCATCAGAGCAAAGGAATTTATTATCATGTACCTCAGTCATTCACCATCTGAAACTTAGTGCAGTGTTTAAACTCCTTGAACACATTCAAATCAAAATGAAAAAACAGCCGTTGGATAATTATCCTAAACAAACAGTATAAGTACAACATTTGGTCATCCTGCAAGTGGGTACCTGCCTAAAATTAAGGTCAGAAGAGTCAAAATTCAGCCCTGGATCAGCAAATTGGCTTTTCGTACATAAATATAGCATAATCTTAAATTCTCCTGTATCACACCCTGTCATATTAGGTTTCATGTGAGAGAAAGAGCAAACTGCTGGTTTTACTGGGAGACACAACATATAATTTACATTCTAGATTGTTAGAGATACTGCTTTTCAGCCAGCACCAACATACATACACAGAGAAATGTAGGGGGAAGGTGTCCGGGCACACTTGTGCATGTGCGCGTTTGTTTACACAGACAAGAAGGGAAAACCAGCAAGCATATCTGTCCCAGAACTGGGGACAGCACCAAGAATTCTTTGAGTATTTGTCCAAGTTCCTAATGGTTTCACATCTCAGGAATAATGTATTCCTCATCAAATCATCCAGGGAACTACAGGCCCACCAATTTCACCTCAGTTCCTGGGAAGTTGATGCAGCAGTTAATCCTAGACACATCAAGGATAAGAAAATCATAATGAGTAAAGAGAAAGTCATGCCTGACCAACTTGAAGAACTTCTAAGATGAAGCAGATCTACCTGGCCTGGTAGATGAGGGAAGAGCAGAGGATATTTTCTACCTGGACTCCAGCAAGGCCTTTGACACTGCCGCCCATAAGATCTTCATAGAGGAGCTGTTGATACAGGGAATGGATGAACAGACAGTGAGGTGGACTGAAAACTGGCCAGGTCCAGAGGCTGGTTATCAGTGAGACAAATTCTAGTTGGGTGCCAGAGACTAGCAGAGGGTCACAGGGGTCAGTACTGGATCCTGTTTAAGATCTTCATTAATGATCTGGATAATGGGGCAGACTGTACCTTCAACAAGTTTGTAGGTGACACACTTGGAGCACTCAGGGGGCATCTTGTCAATGTAATACCTGAAGGGAGGGTCCAAAGACAACAGAGCCAGGCTTCTTTTCACTGGTGGCTAGTGACAGAACCAGAGGTTATGGGCACTAGTTGAAACATAGGAACATTAGGAAATATTTTTTCACTTGTGACAGTGACCAAGCACTGCCCCAGGTATGCAGAATCCCCTTCCTTAGCGATATTCAAAAACTCTCTGACACAGCCCCAGGCAGCTGGCCCTAGGTACCCCTGCCTGAGCAGCACATGGGACCATGTGACCTCTAGAGGTCCCTTCCAACCTCACCAATTCTGTGTCCAGGAAACAAACAAACCAACCCCTCCAAGACCAAACAAAATACGAAAACCACAATTAAAAAAAAAAATCAAGAAGAATACTTAGATGTCATTTCCAATCTCTGGAAACTGCATCTACCCACCCTACAATAGCATCAACACATTTTCATTCTATATTTATGTGTGCAGGCGGCAATAATTTACACAAACACACACATATGCACACACAGAGCGGCAGAAATGAAAAAAAAAATTTCCTCAGCAACAGGCTTACATATTTTATCAAAATTCTCCCAGAGACAAATGTGCACAGATTTTTTAGGGATTGTCTGCACCCGTAGAGCGACTCCCTCATATCCCAGTGTCCCTAACTTCATGCACAGTGCAACCCCATCAGCCTAAGCCCACATGCTGGATCTGGCCCAGGAGCAGCTGTGCAGCCAGCCCTCAGTACTTTCCATGGATTTCAAGAGCACTTATATGCAAGAGCACAACCTACACAGACCACAACCTATATTTTGGACGCCTTCAATCCAGCTACTCTGTGTTGACAAAACCTCCACACAACCAGAGTATGTGATCAGTATGTATGTTTCAGTAATACTATATCTTGCTACAGCATGTTTGGATCTCCAAGTGGTTGAAGGTATCCGGAAATTCAAGATAATTTCATGAAGGCGCTAAATTGCCACTCCTAGGTTCCACTCCTTTTTTGGGTTGCCATTTAGTGATTTCTACATTGAATATACTCACTTCACTGGTAACTAGATTTTACTTTTTAAAATTATTATTTGTCTATTTTTTCAGGTCTTGTTGGATAATTGATTGCCATCAGCAGAAGATTCCTCCAGCCAAATTATGTCTTCAGCTATACCTGAGTGACTCTACTCAATTTAGCTCAGCAATTGGAACTTAATTAAAAATTCTGTTAAGAATGTGCTGGCCAGAAAAGACTCATCATGTCAGAGTGGTTTTCACTTCACAGCACTGATAGGAACATGAACTAATAAAAACTCTTTGTTCATACTAAAATGAATGGCCTGGACTCTCACTAGACTGTAGGAGCCACTGATCTATGATGAGAATCGTATCAGTGGGCAGATCTGTTCTGAAAGAATTACTCTATTCAGACAATCACTTTCCAAATTAAAACCCACATCAAATAAAGGCAGTCTCCTTTACTACATCAGAATATATAATTTTAATCTACTTACCCTGCCAGAGACAAACTGGATGTGAAATGCACCCAAAGTTATTCGGAGAACTGAAACAGCACAAAGGTTTTCATTCTGTCCTTTCCAAATGGGCATTTCATTAATTTTGACCTTTAATCCATTGCTTAGTTAATTTCTACTATTTGTGTGATTACACACAGTGCAGCTAAATGCTTCTTTTACCCAGATACCTAAAATTATCTTTTTTTAGGCTATTATCACCCTTAATTTCAATACAG
The DNA here is from genome assembly GCA_013396875.1 of Vireo altiloquus. Lineage (NCBI taxonomy): Eukaryota > Metazoa > Chordata > Aves > Passeriformes > Vireonidae > Vireo > Vireo altiloquus. The sequence continues at coordinate 319,709 of VZRF01006808.1, read as the reverse complement.
GAACACACTGATTTTGTAGCTCTAAAACAATGGTGAGAGTTTTATTCCTATTTATAGTCTGGTTTTCTACCAGGGATACATCTAGTGGTTCCACAAGAGCAAACTAAGAAAAGAAGAATGCCATCAAAACACTCTTAACTTTCCTAGGCTGGTGCTCGCCTGCACTGGAAAAATTTCAGAGGTCCACAGCTCAAAATGATTGGAATAAATGGAACAAAATCCTCAAAGTCTGACAAAGTTGGCTGAAAATGCTAAATTAAAAGACTCCCGAATTTAAGATTTTGCTTTCTGCATATGCTCACCACTATTATTTTTATCTTTTCATAGATAACACAATCCTGAAACTCTTGAAATGAGAGGGATGAATATTCACTCAAAATTAACTGGATTTAATACATTCCTAATTTTCTCTTACATACTTTCTATTCTCTTTTTAAAATCACACCTTTTAGCTCGATTAACCACAAGCACTCAACTATAACTTTTAAGTAAAATAACCAACAAGAGGTCATTAAAAATATTACATCCCATTCTATATTCTATATTTACAATTTCAATTTCTTTAAGATATCCTGTTTCCATTTATCAAGGAAATTATTTCCATGATCAGGCAAAATAACACAAAGCAGAATTTTAATTAAACATGCAATCTGCAATAAAAGGCAAAATTGATACGGCAAATATATTAGTTTTACTAACTTCAACAGTGAACTCAACTGTAATGCTCAAAATTTGCAAATCAAGCTACTCTGCCACCAAATCCCTTGCCAATTAATAAATCCTCCTCTCTTCCACAGTATTCCTCTTTTTTTCATTGTAATGCCCGGTGGTCACTATCATTACCTCTGCTATTATAAAGCTTTTATGAAAAAAGAAGGCCTAAAGGGAAGTTTTATGATGCTTCATTCTTTATTCATCTTGATTTTTAATCTGACTGAAATTTAAAGTTTCTGATTCAAAGTGTATTAGGGTTAATGGAAAATCTCCCTCCACTCTTACAGGGTTATGCCCCAGGCTTCAAATTGCTTCTTCTCTTTATTGTTCTTGCTATTTCAATTTTGCCTCAGTTTGTCTATGCCATCCAAAAGCACCAGAAGAATCCATTTAATGTTATTAAACACTCACCTCAAACCACTGGCCATGCGACTGCATTTTAAGGATGACACAAGGATCTGGTTTTGAGAGGGCATCCCTGTCCGATATGCCTTTGCATGCAACTCGCAGCTCCACTTTAGTCAGGCATGGGCTGTTAAAAATTCCCAAGGTATTGGCTGCTGATTCATAGATGTTGCTCATTTTCTTCATTCCTTGCTCTGAAAGAGAGAAAAGGCCTATTAAGGACAGTGCATGCACAGTAAAGCCCCTCCTTCCACGCAGGAACTGATGCCTTAAATGGCTACCTAGAAACAGAGACTAGACAGGAATAAAAGAATAAAGGAGGTATTTGTTTGAAAGGCCTTCAGATGTACACTCTGAGGTCCAGGGGGTCCTGCCTCAGTGGATCCCAAAATGGACAACAGGTCATGAGTTTTTCACACTTTTATATCAGCATAAATTCACCGACTAGTACCCAGCCAATGATGAGCAAGCCAAGCTTGCCTCCCTCTTCTTAAGATGACGGTTTACAGTTCATGTTTTGGGTGTCCTCAGAGAGCAAGTTAGAGAGTTTAGTTATGCCTATCTTAGCATAGAGAACAGAACTTAACAAGTTACAGGAAACTTCAGAGTTACACTAGCAGTGCAGGATTTGAAATATATAAAAGTTAAAACCTAAGGCATCAAAGCCAATGCAAAGTTCTGCTAGACACTAACTGTGAATGAGAAGAGAGCATGAGGGGAAAAAATAAAATCAGAGGAATACCTATAGAATAAAGAAATAATAATGTCATATGTTTATAAGTAAGCCAGGTTTAGAACGAAATTTTCTGCCATGCCTGTGAACTCTGGAGATGAACTGCAGCCTCAACGTCCAACTCTGCTCCTGCTTACAGAGACACATTTCTCCAGACCAAAAGATAGATACACAGCATGGTAATTTCAAATTTTTTATGATAGCACCTTAAATTTCTTCAGCACTCCTCCAATTTGCTTTTATTTATCTCTATTCCTTCTAAAGAGTATGCACTTCTTCTTACACAAACTTTTGGCATAAATGTCGTAGAATGTCCCTTTCACACCAACCTTAAATTCCAACATACATTTCACTGTTTCCACATTTACTGCAGAAGACTATTTGCTTCCATTCCCAAGCAAGTAGCCAAGATTGATGTTCTAAACAGAATGGCAGGATATTTATGCTGGTACGTCTTGCTGTTATGGAATGTTTGCTCTTTGGGGTCAGGAATCAGTTACATGAACACAGACAGCTGGACTAACAGGGACCTCCAACCCTTATTTCATTGTGATCACCACCAACAATCTTGTAGCTCAATAATTCTTCTCAACAGAGGCAACAAAAAATATTTTAACACAGAGCTTACCAAAAATCCCTATATGACCATTTTTGCATCAATAAAGAATATGGGTATACTCTAATTTCCACATTCGTTCTGAGCTTCACAGCCTGACCCTTTAAAAATCTGCTTCTAAATACATGGATTTAGTGCCTTCACATCACCTTACCCCATACATAACAGCCACAAAAAATGAGTCCCATATTCTAAAGGGCAGATTTGTCTTTCCATTTTATCAGCAACACATTTTAGTGGTCTGTTTCAAACCTTTTCACTGTCTATCCACAACACCCTGTTCTCAGACGTTAATGATTTTTGAGAACTGTTTTAATACAAATTAAATTTCAGAGATATGGAAATGAAAGTGAAGTTTTCTAACCTCAAATCTGCTAAGTTAAAAATAAACTCAAAACTCACAAAATCACACCTATCCAGTATATAAAAGTATTAGAAAGGTAAAATTAGAAAGGTATTTCTCAATTCAGAGTAAGAGGAGTTGGCAATGTGGTGTGTACCTCTAACACATACAGACAAATTTCAGGAATGTAAGTCGGAAGAATAAGGCAGAAGAGATAAAAGTTTGTTAACAACTTACAATTCTTCAAATCTATACAACCACTTACTATATGACCATTGATCTGCTGTGAATACCCCATCCAGACAGAAGTGAAGGGAGCCCAAGTGGATCCCAACCACTCTCTGAAGCTCAGGCTCTACAGGCATATTTGAAATGCAAGCTGCACCACAACCATAGTGCCTGACACCCTGAGATCAAAATAGTCACCTTCAGCCCCTCCCAGTTACTTGTAAATATTGTCACCTAAACTACTGTTCCTTGGATTTACCGCTAGGAAAGAAACATGTCTGAGAAAATAGGCAAAACTAAACTACATATGGAAAAGGTAATGATACTGGGCTACGTTGTAAAGCAAGGGACTGGAGAGACTGTTGTCAAATTATTCATCATTTTATAATCCCATCTCCTTCAGAAAGCTGCCCAACAAGCTCATCCCACACATTTACAAGACATTTTTACATGTTGCCCTTTCCAAATTGAAATCCATTTGAAAATTGGGTTAATTCTGTCTCATGCACATCATACATCATTAATAAAATGTCATCCTTTGTGCAGAAATAGGCTGGTGATTTAATTAAACTGGATGATTTCAACACTGAAGAGGAAAAAGTAGCAGAGTGAGGGGGAGAGATGTATTTTTCTTCCTCCTACAATAATTATACACTGGTTTTTCAGAACAGCAGGTAAGTATAAAAATTATATTTCTTTTTATCACTACAACTATTATTTCAGCTTTTGCAAGTTCTAAATTTATCAATGGAAAAGATCAAGCCACAGCCTTTTTCTTTTGTCTCATTATATTCTTCTTTTAATATAATCACCAGCTTGGGCTGTTGTGCTGATGTCACATCACCAGGAAGCTGGAGGCCTGGAAAATAGATTTTGAGCCTACTGAAAGTGGCTAAAAAAGGCATTATTTTGCACAAACATAGACAAGCTAGATTGCGTAAGACGTTTTTTGTCAATTAACTACATACATTATTGATAGAGGAAAAAATTATTCATTTTTCTTTGCTACAAAATCTTCCTTTTTCTGTTCATTAGAACATTGTTATTTCTTCAATCTCCACATGGCTTCAATATTCAGAGAACATGAGCTGTACCCATTAGTGGAAAGCAATAGCACAGATTAAAATAGTAAGTGAAGTAAGTGATAGGTCACATTAGTACTATGTTTTCCCTTCATTGTTGCATACATTCTCCCTCATTTCCTCTGGAAAACAGGAAAGCAGTGGATCATCTGCTTCCCACACAAACTTATTCGCCAGTGCTAGACTGAACAGAATGGGGAAGCAAAACCAGGCCTTCTGTTTTCATCTCTCCATCATGAAACATCAAGTACCAACTGGAAAGAAATTGAAAGTGCACTATGCCGAAACTGAAACTTAATAGGTTAAATAAAAAAACCAAATCAAAGAAACCCCCCCAAAACCCCCCAAAGAAAACCAAATCAAAGAAATCCCCCCCAAAACTCCCCAAAGAATGTGTCACATACAAAGAAAAAGCAGAACCTTGAAGACAGGTCTCTAACTCCACTCTCTTAAACATGTTCTATATCTGGCACACTCAGAGATAATTTACTAGAAATTAATATGCTCTTTTGACCTTTTTAAAGAGATTCATGGCTCAAAGTGATCTTATTGATATTTATGATGAGATGGGGAATTGAGAACATGAAGCTAAATTCTTCTCAGTAGTGTCCAGTGACAGGACAAGAGGCAACTGGCACAAACTGCAATTCAGGAAATTCTGATTAAAGTAAAGGAAACTTCTTACTACAAATTTGGTTGAACACTGCAACATGCTTCTCTGAGAACTTGTAGACTCTTCATCCTTAGAGATATCCAAAACTTGTTGGGACACGACGCTCAAAACTTGTCAGGGCATGGCCCAGCTTTAAGCTGGGCAACCCACTTTAAGCAGAGGCTTAGAATAGATGATCTGCAGAAGTCCTTTCCAACCTTTTCTACTCTGTGACTATGCAAAAAACAAATTATAAACTTTTTAGGGTACAGATATGTTGTTCAGTACTAATCGATGATTTGGGTCCCTTGGCTCCAAAGCCATGCAAAAAATCAAAATACATGCATAAGCCCAGCATTTCTGGTACAAAGTAGTGCTACAAAGGCTCCCACGTGTAGGTGTTTCATTAAAAGCAACAGCACACGAGTTCAGAAAATTGTGCCTGACTAGATAACTGGATTGCAATGAAAATCAGTATTGCACATTTGACAGCTACATCTTTCTCTATTCAGAGGACTAAATGGCTTAAAAATGTTCAGTGATCTAGTGCCTGCAGAATTAAGGATCTTTGTGACAGAACACAATCAGTATATGCCTCTGTCTGGAATCTAAGACTCGAATCCAGCTCACACAATCAGATCCAACTCGTTACAAAATGGCAATCCACACAGCCTCACCATGAACTCATAACCAGGCTCCTTAGGTTCACCATTAACTAAATCTAAGATGCTATCTGAATTCAGAATTCAAGTTTATTTCTTTGCCCACGCTATCATTTTGCTGTCCTACACAGACAATGTCCAAAAAGTTTTTCCGCAAGTTGTGTGGGTGAAGGAATTGCTCTCTACAGCACCTTGTGAAGGATCAGGGAAACCTTCACACTCAGCCTCACCTTCAGTTCTGGTAATAAGTGAGCAGCAAATGAGAAAGATGCTGAGATTAAAAGCAGTAACCAGTGTGCTTTGCATTTAGAAAAAGATGTTGTTATTTAGAGACCTGTACTCCAGACCAAACTACAGGCAAACGAATTTGGGGGTTGCAGGTTTCCTGTCACCACATGTTGAGAGCTGTGTCTGAATTATTTTACTGGCACTTTGGTCATGAAATGAAAATGAGCTAATAGCATCTGTCTGCTTCTACAGAAGGAAACAGCAATAGTCTGCTCCTGGAAAAGTAAATTATGTTTGCAGTATGTGGACATGGTGGGAAATGCCAACAGTAGAGTTACATGAAGTAAGAGCTCTAAGTACCTCCAAAAGAGAACGGGCCTAAAAGCACTGGATGTTGTGGCACTAGCTGCTCCCTACGTATTTATACTTATAAATTATATATATGTGGGAGAGACATTTAGTATTCAAAACACATGAACAGCTTAACTCTCTAGACAGAAAGCTTTGTACCTACAGTTTCTGGATCCTCCAGGGTTTAAAGTCTAACAAAAAGAAATATGAAAACCAAGTCTACAGTTACAAGCTTAAAATTAATAAAACTCAGTTAAACAAAATACAGTAAGAGCAAGATTTATAGAAAAGGCTGAAATTCTGTTGGGCGTTCAGGTAGAATAGTTTTTAAAAGTTCCTCTGTTTAGTGACTTGTTCAGCACCAGCAGAATGTAGGCCATAGACCCTCAGGCAATGATAGTAATTGAGATAAGTAATTATTTGTCTTCAAGCGATTTAAGGTAATTGGGAATTCCCAGTCTCCGGTAATTACTGTATCAGCTGTTGGCACCAAGGCTTCCTTGGTTGTTAAACACAAATCCATTCCTTCACATTCAGCTGTAAATAAGCTTTGTACAAATGAGAAAAACTGGGAATTCATGAGAAGTTCCTGATTCAGTAAGTTAATTAAATTAATATTCCATGTGCTTAATCAGAAGCTCATTAAGACACCTGGCTTGCCCAGGTCTGAACAGAGACCCCAGCATGACCAGGAAAGCAGACCTATCTTCATTACGATAAGGTAATTAAGGTTTTTTCATTATGTCTAATCTTTGTTGCTGCTGTGGCCATTGCCTTGGCCTCTGTGCATCTCTGGAAACTCCTCATGAACAATCAGTGCTATCTTAAAATGTAGTCATTCAATTACTTATCTTTGGCCATGTTCCTAGATTCCTGGTTATCAGCCATATCTCAAATCACTGCACAAGACTCTTCTGTTGGCATTAAAAAATTATCCTTGTCAACATCAACTATATTATGAATTGCTACAGAACTTTAAATGATCATAGATAATACAGACAAAATGCCAGCTGCCAAAATTAATTTGAATATGAATTATTATGTAATGAAAAGTCTACAGGTTAGCTAGACCACTCCACAGGATAGTTTGTGCAATTAAAAATACAATTTTTCGTCCTTCACTTTGATTATCTGACAACTATTAACGAAGATTTATTTAAAGTTACACCTACCAGAGTTTGATAAAGGCCCTTGAAAAATGAGCAGTAAACTCAGTGAGGAAGGGGGATCTGGAGAACCCACGGCAATGCTACTGTGAACAACGAGACAGATCTGATAATGCAAGTAATCTATTTGGACAGAAGGGGAGAAGGTGCAGAACAAAGTGCCAGCAATGTAAATGGAAATATACACACACTGACACTTCAAAGAGACTCATTACCATGGAACCAACTGTTTCAATTATAAGGGGAGAAGGGAAAGTCACTGGAAAGAAACTGAGACATCTAATGCATGACAAAACACTGTACAAAAGTGTGCTGCACCTATACAAATAACCTCTTTTTAGTTAAGAGAGGGAAAATCCCCACAACAACTGGAGCCCAGGGAAATACTAGAATGTGCCAACTTCAGGATGCTCTGAGTGGTCCCCGCTGAAGTCAGACTCTACAATGCAAAGCACCTGTAAGACTCAGTGCTAAAACACATATATTCTATTATCCTCTACTGCAAAAGTAAATCTGGGATTCACCTTGGGCCCTTTAGCATGACCTAATGCCATCAGTCACCTCTTACTTCACAGAGTTTCCACTGTCTTCCTTCTTACAATGTTGTAAAATATACAGGGGAAGAGAAATCAAAAATTCACTAATATAAAAACCAGGAGATTGAACAAATACAATTCCTGGGGATAATTATTCCTGGGGATAAATGCAGACAGCTTCCCTACTAGAAAGCAATATCAATGCTTATTACTGGGAAAGCAGCAGAGATTTTTTCACAGAATTAACCAAAGTCTGCGTCATTTACATTCATTGGATTTGTACCAGTCACAGGGAGTGTGCCTCTCCCGCAGCAAGGCTGGCTCACAGGCTGGCTACAGAGGGAGTGTATTTGGTCTTGTTTATAAAATGACACCTTCTAAGACAGTGTGTTGGTTTAATAGGATAACAGAATGTATTTTATTTGGAACAGTGTAGAAGCCAGAGAGAAAACAGACTGGCTCATCTATATGCTGGCACACAGTAACACACACAATTGTCCTCTTATCCGCAGTCTTGTTTCCTTAAATATGCCTGTACAAAGCCTTCACTTACAACTCAATGCTGTTAACCAAAAACATTAAACAGTCCCAGTGTTCCTCTTCCAAATCATGAAAATGGCATATTTTACCTCAGAAAACATTAACAAAAGTGGGTTTGTTCTTCATTTCATTTATATTTGCAAAGCCATTAGAACCGATGTTCCACAGCCCTTTCTCACCTTTTTAAAAGTTAAAAATGTATTTAAAAAGCAAAAGAAATAAAAGCCATCAAAGTTCACCCTGTTCTATACCATGACTCCCTGAGCTGATGATTTACAAGCAGGACTGAATAATATGAAGTCCCAGTAAAATTCAGGCTGCCACAAGTAAATGATTTGCCTGCTGGTTTGGGTATTGGTTCTCAGAGTCTGGAGTACTACTTTTGAGATGGTAATACCTGAAGCTGTAAATGCAGGGATTAAGCATAGATACATGGAAAAGCTCAAGTCCATTGAATCACTTCAATCACACTGAGGAGTTATCCACACAAAAAAGACCCCTAACCTATTTTATGCAAGTGGCTTGTGAATGTAAGTGACATGTAAGCCTAGTAAATCAGAGAAATGTAATTGAATCTCTCTAATCAACAATTCCAAAGCTACTACCATGTGGTACTTATTTGACTGCTTATCACTAAAAGCCATTACAATTTTCTTAGGCTTGCCATTTCAGTTTGGTGCTGGCACTGAGTGATATATCAAATGAAACACAGGAACAAAAGTATATTCACGCCAAAGATATGTGTTTACTGTTTTTTTAAAATTAGTTCTCCCAATTAGGTATTAGAGGGGAAAATAAAAGTGTCTTAGCAAGAAATGAAGCTTTACAACGTAGTTACTTATCCACAAATCTTAAATAATTGGATATTTTGCTATACTTCAAAGAAAGATAAGCCTGGAACAAAATCAAATAATCCCAGCACTCTAACGTGTAGCAGTCAAAATTCTGGTATCAAATAAATCTGAGAGCCTTCAGAACTTGTCTGAGGCGAAATAATTCTTGAAATAATTAGTTCTGAACAACAATAAAGATGTATAGTCTACTACATTAATCCTTGCCTTATCATCTGCACTTGCATAAAATACATTTGAAATTACAATTACCCTTTACCCACCCTGCAAAAGCACACTGTCTATCAGCTAGGGGAGAATCACAGAACTGTTTACATTGAAAAGATCCCTAAAGATCATTGAGTTGAACCATTAACTAAGCACTGCCAAGTCCACCACTAATCCATGTCCCTAAATACCACAACTACATATCTTTTAAGTACCTGCAAGGATGCTGAATCAACCACTTTCCTGGGCAGCCCGTTCCAATGCTTTACAACCCTTTTGGTGAAGAATTTTTCTCCTAATATCCAATCTAAACCCCCTCTAGTGCAGCTTGAGGCCTTTTCCTCTCATCATATTGCTCGTTACTTGGGAGTGAAGCAGCAAATTGTGTTCCTCAGCTATACTCAATTACACCAGAGTATGTATATAAACACATGTAATGCCTGGAAGAGTTTATCCATTTACAGATGTAACATATTGCAAACTGCTAATTTTCCTCAACAGATGGCTATAGTGGCTCTTCCTGCAGCATAAAAATGATTCTACAAGAGAAGCTGCCTCCTGCTCCTGATCCAGACAGGCACATCAAGAAGAGCAGTGAGAAAGGACTTCCCATTTACTGTTTAGTGCTTGCATTTGGAATATAACCAGAAGGTGTGAGAAAAACTGAATTTATCAATTACACAGGAGTGCTCCTGGGGCCACAGTAGGCCCAAAAGTGGGTCAGAGCTTTAAAGTCAAGTTGGTCTGTCAGGTATAGCAGGTGGAGAAGAAAGGGAGCAGTGGGTAGGTGCTGCAAGCAGTTGCTCTCTCACTTCATAGTTGCTCCCCCAACATGCTTGACCCCTTTCTTAGAAACAAGCAGAACTCCTATGGCCTCCCAGGACTCTGACAGACAAGGAGCAACCTGCCCACCCTCGGTGGGGGCTAGGTAATGAACACCTTTACCTGATGGCTGGAGCCAGTCCTGAGTTCACTCCCTTCGCAACAGAGGTTTAGAGAAAACACACTGGGTTTGTACCACTACTTTAAGTTAGACCCTGAGACTTTCTTGCCTTCTTGTCATTTACTTACTTTCTATTTTCTTTCCAAGATACTTGATCCAGTATTTGAAGAGTCACCCATGCAACTTAGGCCAAGCACACCTTGCCACTGTCTCAACTACATCAGCAGGGGATATGATCACATTGCAGCTCCAACTGCAGGCACAAGAAAAGCCGTGACAGCCAAATTATATCTATATGGAGAGTGTTCATTTCTTTCCTAGATTCATTCTACTAGCTTATCCTGACCTTCCTCTAGGAAGCTATATCCTACTCCACATTGGGAGTGTTTTGCCATCTCAGTACCACCATACCATGATAGATTCAGTCTCCGAATAAGCTGATTGCTATTTTTGGTATCAAATTGATTCACAAAAGAATTGCAGCATGCTGTCAGCAAAAAGTCCTACCAGTGCAAAATGTACCGCTGGTGCCAGTGCCGTGCCATTCCTCTGCTGACGTGTCCATGTTTCCCAGGATCTGTGCTCTACTGAGCTACCAAGGATGGGTCTTAACGCGTCAGGACACAGTGCAGCCTCACAGAGATCCTAACCTGGGCCCTGGAAGCAACAGAGCTTTGTCAGCAATGTTATAGTAGACCTACTTCCTTCTGACACAGTGCCAAGACTTTGGCTAAATAACACTTTCAAAAACAAGCGCTAGAAATCCAAGCCATCAAGAATTTCCTAGTGTTTCTCTCCCTCGGGAATTCTGGAGATGTGAGAAATATCTATGTTGTCAACAAGTAATAAAGATGAGAAGCAAGATATTTGGAATGTCTTTTATAAAACTTTGTCTGACACGAGGTTGTCCCTAAAGCACTTCTAAAAAGTACCTGAGTATACACAAGAATTATGTCCTCCTTTTGAAATCTGCAAGTCCCCATTAGTCTTTGTTAGCATATACTGACAACAAAACAGCAAAACAAACGATTCAGCTCTGATAGTTATTAGAGAGATAGAGGGAAGGGGTTCTCAGTTCCTAAAATGCCAACTGCCACACACAAAAAACACCATAACACCTGCTGGTATTGACATCATTGCCTGGTAGGAGAACATTTCATGAAATTCACATTAGGCAAGCAGCCCATCTAAGATTTGGGCACGTATTGCACAGGGCTTCACCAACATTCATCTGTCTTTAAAGGACAAATTTATACAAGGTGCAATAAAGTCCATGAACTATTCACTGCTAACAGCGAGAAAGAATTGCAAATAAGCCAGCAGTGATGGCACTCAAGGGAGAAGAGATACAAGAGGCTGGTATTGAGGTCCCAGCCAGATGTTTCCACTTCACAAATGCAACCACTATGGTCAGATTACCTAAGGCATAGTTCTCTATGAATCAAAAGTCATTCCCAGGCTTTCTCTCCAGAAGTGTGAAACCCTTAATTCCTTCCCTCACCTGCCCTCTGCTGAATATGATTGCTCTTCAAAAAGAAATTTATCTACTCTCTTACACTGTTTGTTGAAAGACAGTTGCAAAGCATCAGGGAGATAAGGAATGGTAAAGCAGAGTCACCATGATATTTCCTAAGAGAACAGAAGAGCAGAACTAGCCTCAGTAAATATCCCATCATGCCAAATAGGAGTGGTGATAACTAAACTGGGTCCCAAATATTCCATGAGAGACGCCAAGTACTAAAAAAAACACAAAACTTAGAACATGCTAAAACTTGATTGTAGCTCAGCGCACAAAGCAACATTTTCTTTGTTCAACTTTTTCTTTAACTTTGAAAGGATAGCCATTGGGCTCCTCTATACCTACATTTTTTTAGAATTAGGAAAGTGCATGTTGACAGTAACCAAAATGCAACTGTACCAACAAACAATATTCAAACTGATCTTTGAATTCTTCAGTGATACGAGGCATTTCCCATGTACTGTATATTTATCTATGTCTTATTCTTCATCTGCATGGATCCAGTGCAAACAGATCCAATAGTCAGAGATCTTTTTCATAACTTAAAGAAAATATAATTTCATACAATTACTGGTCTAATGCATGAACCTGTTTCAGTGTACACAAGTATAGGGTAACTCAAAATGAAGAGATTTAAAAGGCCTTCCTAAGTATGGAATCCAAGATCTTCCTTTTTCTTCCTTTTAACTAGTAGAAGACTTGATTTTTTTTTTCTTCTCTAGTGTCAATATCTCGCACAGGAAAAGGTGCTTGGAGAAGAAAAGAACAAACAAAAACCCCATACAAATTATCGATAGAGAACATGGGTTATAGTAAATGCATGTCCTCACAAACCAGCCCATCCGATGCATGTCCATCAAAATCTCAGTGACAGATGCCTTTGTAACTTCTTTATGATATCAAAACAAACCTTGGATACCTGTGGAAAAGATGTACTAAAAATTTCTGAAACATTCTGAAAAGATATGCACTTTTACAAGAATTTTGCTGTTTCACTCATAAGCACTCTTTTCCAATTACAAAGATTACAGCAATTCAGATCTGACCCAGTGAATGATGGATGATATACTTTATATTCTGGAGTCAACACGTAAATTTTACCTATAATTTCTGCCTTCTACAAAAATTGGGTTGTACAATAATGAGGTGCTTGTCTGCTGTTGCATTAAGTCTGTAATGAGACCAAATGCACAGTCATACCATTTAGTGTTTTAAATTGCTTCAACTTTGGAGTAAATACATCGACAAAGACCGAGCTGGGATATTAAATGTAGAGCAGTACATCAAAACAAGATGTTAACTGGCTGATGTTACATGAAAATTATTTCCCTATTTCACTGAAGAATTCTTCAAATGATTCACTTGTGTAATATTTTATTAAATGAAACACATAGAGGCATCTTAAACATTAACTTAATTGAACGTAGAAATAACACAGGCAAATATTTAATACTTACTGTAAGAAAACTCCAATTCTTCTCATGAGATTTTTCACCACAAGCTAAAAAGCCTGACATGAATAATATTTCCTACCTGTGCTGCCTCCTAATTTTACCTTTTACAAGAACATGGGCATTTTACAACATGCTAAGAAAAGTGTTTCAGTCAAATGATTACTGCAGTATTTCTTACTTAGCTATTTCCAGTGTGACGTTTCAGCTTGCTTTTTCCATTCCTCCCCTTTTTCAGCCTCTGAGCAGCCGTGTTCTTTCCATCTGTGGTAAGTAACCTATGACCTATTTCAGACTTCTGCCAAGATTATGCTTCCAAGTGAAATAGGTTGCCTAAGAAAATTCTCAGATCAGTTTCAATACACCTATATCATGTTTTCCAATGACACTGCAAAGGAGCTCGTTAATTTTCAGTCATTTCAACATCTAACAAGTGCTGCAGTCAAATTGCACTGGGTCTTCAACACAGTTAATGCAGGCCAATTGTCTAATAAGAGTAATTTAGGTTGAGAGGGATCCCTGGGAGTTTCTATTTCCCATCCCTGGATCAAAGCAGGACTGGTTCAAGTGAGCTCTGGCAGTCTCCAAAGATGAAGATCCCATTAATTCTCTGGGACTCTCTTCTGGCATTTAACCACCATCTCTGACAACAATTTATTATTAGTGTTCCTTGTTACAGATAATGCCTGCTGCCAAACATCCTACCACTGTTCCTCCAAGAAAAGCCTGGCTGCATCTTCTCAGATGACAGCATTAAGATCACCTTCCCTTAGCCTTCTCCTTGTAACACTGAACAAAGCTAGGATCCTTCCAGGACTCCCTTTGACTTCACTGACATACTCAGCTGATGCGTCAGGAGGTCTGGTTAACTCAGTTAAAATAATTTAGTACTAAAAAGGAAAAAGATCACTGCAATTTCCTGCATGGTATGGGCAGAAGACAGGCTTTAGAAAACCACAGTTACATTAAACAAGTACCATATTCCTACTGGGACCTGCATCCACAAATGACTTTTCAGAAAGCCATTTGCAACGACAACTTTGGCTGGCCAAACCCTACAAACAAAAATGCAAGCTCTTGAACACCTCACTTACACACTGCCTACGGAGTAACTATTAATACAGAGACCAACATCTTTTATGGGGGTGTAGTACTTCCCATGCATTCCTTCAAGGGACACTCAAGAAAGTTTATACATATTATTGCAAGTTTAATCTGGTTGTTACAATGATGTTTCTGAGCAGAAAGGTGGCTTAATAGAATACAGTGATAAATAGGGAGGACTGTTTAAAACCTTATCTTTCATTCCTGGTATTTTGAATTCCTAAATAAGTCCTTTCAGTCAGTGAACACATTTTGAACTCAGATAAATGGTATCTTGAGATTTTTTTCCCCCTCAGAATTTGTTCAGTCAAATATTGTACTGAGAAAATCAAATATTTAAAGTTGCTTTTAGTTCCTGACTGTTCAAAATCAGTTCTAATTTCTGTTTGCCGTATTTTCAAATAAAAGCTTTAATTAAAATTGCTGTGCAATTTTAAGGGTACTAATCAGATTTGTTTCCTCAGCTTATCTATCTGCTGTCCAGTACAATTCATATGTCTTATTGCGTGAAATTTAGCAGTTTGCTAGAAAAATTTCTGTCTTAGCTTCAGCCTGATGTCCAAAATGAAAACACTTCAAATCTGCCCGTTACATGAAATTGTCTAGGAAAGTTAAAAATAGTTTGGTGACAAGTGTATTGAAATAGACTCTAGCAAAGCCTCTTAGTTTGTTATCAATATCATGGATTTCTTAACTGCCACATAGATTGCAGTTATTAACTTTCCTGGAACTTGTGTTTCCTGTAGGATGCTATTCTTGCATTTCCCCAGCAGTTCAAGCAATAACCAGAGTCAGCTCAGAGAAGAAGTTGTATTTTCTATCGTCTTATTTCCAGTATTCTCATATTCTGTTTCTTATCTTTAAAAAGCGCTTTGTGTTTTGTATTTTTCAAAACAGCCTCAAACTCCCCTAACAGTAAGATAAAAGCTCCAAGGCATCAAAACCCAATTTTGTTGTCCCCATCTACAAACAGAGACTACTGTCCTTAGAATTAGATAGCAGATCACACAAAAGTTTTCTGCCAAAGAAAAAAACCAGAAAATGCTACCTCAAAACCAGCTTTAAGTTAAAAACAAACAAACAAACAAAAAAGGTCTGATTATGCTAAGTTTAGTCTAGCAAAGGTTAAAGCCCAAAAAAATCATCTTTTTAATCTGACTGCAAGAAAATTCAAAATATTTTGCTCAAATATCACTCCATTTCTCACCCACAACTCAGGCATTTCCATTTTTGCCATGTATAAAATAATTTTATTTAAGCCATGCCATTTGCAGCAATGTATTTCAGGAAATGCTAACCATTTAAAATTACCTAAAGTCAGGGAACCCTTGATATTGCCCCTCAAGCACCCACAGGCTGAAAACTCCTAAGCTGACACAGCATAGACCCCAAGTGGGAGGAACTCATCCCTGTTCTGTCACTCAAATGTCTTCTTCATTTACAATAAAATGCACAATATTGCGTACAAATACCGAACAATGTGTAAAACTGCTTTAGTTACCTAACAGCCAGCAGTCAGCCAGCTTACATGCGAGCAAACCCAACTCTTCACAGGGAAGAAGAAGCCATTTCAATCTAGCCTGGATTAGCCAATTGTCTGATGTGATCTTACCCCCAGTGCTGAACTGGCAAGTACTTGTTACCACTGCATCAGCAAAATCAAGACCTGACATCATGAGAAACTGAGCACTTCTTCGCATTTGAGTAACACAATGT
>VZRF01006808.1:268554-303499 GCA_013396875.1 Vireo altiloquus | reverse complement strand
CCCAGTGCTGAACTGGCAAGTACTTGTTACCACTGCATCAGCAAAATCAAGACTTGACATCATGAGAAACTGAGCACTTCTTTGCATTTGAGTAACACAATGTTTTTGCTTCCAAGAGGCTGAAGGGATTTCTTAAAGTGTAAACTGACTGAAATTACCCCAATGCAGAATGCCAAACTGCACCTCAGCTTCCCAACCACCAACCTGTGTGTCCAAGAACCTGACATTTCCAAAGAGCAAATAACTCAAAGACCACACTGTTCTTCACTTTTCCCATCTGTTAATACAGATGGAGTGGCCCTGCTTTATCTTGGTCTGATGCTGTTGGAAGACTAGGCTGAAGAAATCACTGTTGTATGCTACACTTTGTTATATCATTCTAGTGTCTGCCCATTCCAGCTGTAAGATTTCTGCTTTATTTTCCTTTACCACTCATCTCAAATGTCCCTTCACAAACAGCTGTCACTGAAGGTCAAACCACACAGAGACAGGTGAATCCCTCAGATAATTAAGTTTTGGCTTCATATAGCACTATGACTATCAGAATTCCGACATTTGGGTAACACAATTTATGGTGGAAAGGGTGCAGAAGATAGGAGAGACATATTAGTTGGTGGTTTGTTGCACCACAAAACTATTAGCACTTACCTGTGCCTGTCCAGTTCATTCCTACCACTGCTCAGATAAGCTCACAAAAGCCCTGTCTGATTACAGGCAGACCACAAATATGCCTGTGAGTACAGTGTTTACCAGTGACCCAGAGGGAGGAAGCAGCCTCTTTGGCCAGCTGTCTCCCTACTGATCATGAGGAGTCAAGACAGGCATCTGTTCTACAAACCACATTTTAAAATAAAGGAAAATATCTTCAGTTGGAAGGTCAATTCCACATTGTCCTTCATGCAGCCTGTGCTTACCCGAACAACCTGTAGGATTTCCTATATGCCTCTACCTCAAATGAGCAAATTTTTAAGTACAAATTACTGCACTGAATCCCACTTCACTAATTCCAATTCAAAACATAGTCCCCACACAAAGTAATGAAGCTCATTTATCAACCTGTTGCCTGAGGGACTCAGAGATTACCTCCAAGTAATCACAAGACAGACAATGACCTTGCCTATTCAAAAACATGACAGTCTTTACAAACCACAAAAGGTAAGACTAAATCCAGTTCCCCCCTTTTACCTCAAAATAAAAGATCCAAACCAAAACCACACACAACTCTTGTATTCAGAGACGATATGAGGTCTAAATACACAGTTGCTGTGACTGAACAAGCTCCTGTGAAATTGGAGAGAAGCTATTTTTTTCCCCAGTAGCCAGTATTCTTTCCCAAGGGTAAGATTTGGAATACTCATTTTATCCTCTACTGCCAACAGAGTAGCTGTACCCACTTGCTTTTTGGTTAGAAAAGAATTATTTGGCACAATAGCTCATCTTGCCAATTATCAAAATGGACCAACTGCTTCCTTTTCGGAGTGACAGTGAGGTTGGAGTGGCTGAGACTTCCACAGCCGCACTGATCACAGTCAAAATCCTTGTCACCTCCAGAGCCAAAAGCTTGCAGCTGATACAGGCAGTATTTTTCCAGATATATTGTGCTAGAAAAGTACAAAATACCCCAAATGCACTTTTTAGTTCCCCCAGATCAGTTATTCAGTGGTATTTTGTGGGATTATTGACACAAAAGCCATGAGAGACATCAGGAAAGGACACAGACCATTAGAGATCTGTTATGAACACAGCAAGGTGTTCCTGTGCAAACACCCCTGTATTGGGAGCTCAGACATGTAACATCCTGCAGGATTGAGACTCTTGAGAAGACAAGAAGCCAGTGTTCCCATCAAAAAAACTCAATAAGCAATGGTTTCTCATTAAACCCTTTTAGAAATTGTCTGCCTCTGACTTTCTTCTTCTATTTATTTTTCTTTGCCAAATTTATCACAGTCCCTCTGTCCCAGCTCCACCTTGGCCAGCTTCCCAACCTTTTCTGACAGCACTGCAATGTCACTCCTATTTCCAGCTACGGACAGCAGAGCCTGCTGCTCTAGAACGAGACTTAGTAGAAGAGAGGTGAAATGAAGAGAACACACACAGTGTGGCCCTAACATTCTCTCTCTCCAATGCAAATTAGAAAGTAGATCTGGACTGCTGAGTCCAATGTGTCCTGCAAATTTCACTTAATCTGCTCCAAACAGGGAGATGATTACTACAGGTGACCATAATTATACCAGGCCCACCTGTCTTCACTCAAAAAAGAGAATAAATATTTCTATATTTTCCCTTCAGAGCAACATGGAACAGAACTTTAATAAAACAGGTATTTTCTATGCAAATCTAAGAGAAAATCCTCTTTCCATGAGATTTTGATCATATAAGGTCAAACCAGAAAGAAGAAACAACACCCACTGGTCACAAGTATGCAATAAAAATGGAAATCAATGTTTATGAAAGAATGCTGTTTGCTACTTAGATTTTATTGAACAGCAAATACACTCAGCAGATTACCACTTTCTTCATGGACATTCTGCAAACATAGCGAGAGACACCACATAAAGTATCCATTCAAAACTATTTGCTCAGTTAATATCATTTTATGGCTATGGAGGAGAATGTCTTCAGTGTTTCTGCAGGATTCTAGTGGCTATCCGAACTGGAGTCTTCCCTCACATATCAAGGTGTTCCAGTGATTTATGTGAGAGCCTTAGCCCCAGCAGATGTGCTGTGCTATTTTGGGCTGAGATTAAGCTAATTTTCCTCCCAATGGTTAGTACTGGGCTATGTTTTGTTTTGTAAAAACAGTGTTGATAATAAGAGGGAAGCTTTTTTTTATTGCTGACCAGGCCTTACACAGAGTCAAGGCCTTTTGTGCTCCTCACACCACCCCACCAGCAAGTGGGCTGGGATTCACATGGAGCCAGGAGGGGACACAGCCAGGACTTGACCTCCACTGACCAAAGGGATATCCTGTACATGTGGCATCCTGCTCAGCCTACAAAGCAGGGACAAGAAGAAGGAAGGTGAAGGCATTTGGAGTGATGGTGTTCATTTTCCCAAGAAACCATTACATGTGATGGAGTCCTGTTTTCCTGGGGATGGCTGAACACCTGCCTGTCCATGGCAAATGGATTCCTCATTTTGCTTTGCTTGCGTGCGCAGCTTTCACTTCACTCATTAATTCACTTCACCATATATTTAATTTAATACTGACCTGGAAAATACTTAATGCATTAGACCTAGAAATAACAACTGGAATACTCAGCCTTTTGCTACAAATCACATCAAGACAACATGAGAAAAGTGCTTTCATCATAGTCAAGCTTAGAAACACTCCTGGAAAAGCAGTGGAAAGAAAATATGTATGTTTATCAAACTATCTTTTTCTCAACCCATGAGTTCTACTGACTTTTACTCTTCCAATTCTCTCTCCCATCCCACTGGGGTGAGTGGCTGTGTAGTGCTTAGCTGCCAGCTGGGGTTAAACCGTGACAGCTGCTGCACACTGAGAAAGCAGATCAGACCCTTACAGTGAGTTTGTAACATACATACGGAAGTAGTAAGCATGTGTCAGAGGAAAGACTCTCTTGAAGCAACTGTTTTTAAAAAGCTCGAAATAACTTTATGCTTCTTTTTACACGAATAATCTTTTAATTAAAAGTTAAGCAGTACAGCTACAAAGATTTCCAAGATCTGAGCATTCTCTCAAGTAATATCCTAAGGCTTAAGTATTGTGAATCTTCTATCACAATTACACACAGCTTATACTATTTACCAAATGCTTTGTTCTTTGCAATTCCCTTGATTATAAAATGAATTGATTTTTTTACCTAATTTTAGATCCTTCACATCACTTTAAATTGCATTACTAGATTGGAACATAAATCTTTACTGTTTGAGGGTTTTTTCACCTAAGGAGAAGTCTAATAATTGCATCAAAGACCACACTTGAAAAATAAAGCATCCAAATGTTTAAAAATCAGAAAAAAACGATGAGGTTTTTAGATAATATTTTTTAATACAAAACTTCGCTTTATATTCTTTAGTGTCTGAAAAAAAAATGCAAGGACAAAAAGTTTCTGAAACTAAGGAAGCTGTATTGAAATCCTTCTCACATGTGTCTTCCCATCAATGAAGTCATTGGAAAAGGAAAAAATTCAAGTCCCAATTTTGTCTGAATTTGAAGCCCACTCTAAACTCTACTGAAGACAATGTAAAGATGTCATTAATGTCACGGGGCTGTGGAGTCCCTGTATTCATTTGCTTTTGCAGCATTTGACCTTTCCTACAGGCAAGTTATGGAGTGAGTCACCCACAAACCCATTTGCTCTCGAAAAGAGTGGTAAAATTGCCACCAAAGATGGCAAAGACTTACCTGTTGCATGACTGTTACAGAAACAAGGGCATATGAACTCTTCACAGAAACCAGTGTCACAACACACACAAACCAGAAGGCTCAATTAAGTAATTAACACAGCATATTTTGTTCTGGCATTTCCTGACCCTCAAGTGCTTGGCTTTGCTTTTCAAAGCAGGGAGCTACTACATGAATTAGGCCAGAGTTACTCAGAAAGCAAACCATAAGGACACAATCCATCCAACAAACACCTGGTGGTACAAAGCACAGGCATCAACAAGACAGAGAGGTTTTTATCACACAGGTACCTGCTGCCCATGGTGAAGTGGAACCACACAGCAGCAGACTTGCCTATCTGCTACAGGCCATAGCAAAGTAAAGGCTATGCCAAAACACACTCCATGGCAGTGGGGTCTGCACAAAGGAGCTTTGCCCATCCACTCTCAGTTCCTGTCAGGAGAGCAATTATTCCCAGACAATGGCTGCTGGCACAGGCATGCAGTACTTGGACCTGTGTGGAAAGTACACTAAATGGAAAAGCTCTTCTGCCAGAACGCACAGCAAGAGCAGCAGAGGTGATAGGAGGCAAGCATTTCATTAGCAAAGGGTTTGTTCATTGGTAACTCTGCTATAAATTTTACATGTAGAGCAATAAAAAAAAAAAAAACAAACCAAAAAAACCCCTCAGGTCCTATTCCAGACTGTAGCACAGCTATACACTGCTCACTTATGCATCCTTCCTGTTTTCTGCCACCTCCCTGTCTCTCTTCTACCCTTAGCTCACTTTCCATTTCTGCTCTTCATTTGAGCTAACACCACCAATCTTCTACCAAATTTCCTTGTTCAAGTAGCTTCCAGTCTTGAGTGCTTCTCAACCCACAGCTGAGAACTGCTCTCTCCCACAAGAGTTCTTTTGTTTTGGTTTGGGGTTTTTTTGATTTCTTTTTGGGGGTGGGGTTTTGGGAAGAAGGAGAACAACACACTGGTTGGTTTGTTTCAAAAAGAAACCTCTCCTTGGCTTTTGCTCCCCTCACCCAAACCATCTTGCTCAGGAGGCTCCCTATCCTCATCCCATCTAACCCTTCAGGACTCTATTTCATGTATCTGAGCTCAGACCTCATCCTTACCACAGCACCAATTTCTCCCCTGTTCTCACCTACTCATCCAAGCTCTTTCCAAATACAATCAAAGTATTGCCTAGCCTTTCCAGCTTCCTTGCCTGAAGTACAGGTCTCCTTTTTCCAGAAGTTATTCTGTTAGTTTCTCTTTTCAAACACAGCTCTCACTCCTTTTTGCCAAGAGAGGAAAGACGAACTAACTGGTAACAACAGACAAGAAGAAAACCAAGGTACTCGACTTAAATTATTTGTCTCAGTCTTCATTGGCAGTCTGTTTCTGTATCTCTAATGTGGATGGCCTGCAAGACAGGGACTGAGGGAGCAAAGTCCCTCCCATTCTAAGAGGAGATCGGGTTTGTGGCAACCTGAGGGATCTGAACATCCAGACGTCTGTGGGAGCTGAAAGATGCATCCCAGAGTCTTGACAGAATTGGTTGATGGCATCGCCAAGCCACTCTCCATGATACTTGATAAGTCATGGCAGTCATGTGAAGTCCCAGGTGACAGGAAAAAGAGAAACATCATACTCATCTTCAAAAAGAGTAGAAAGGAGGACCCTGGGAAGGACCAACCTGTCAGCCTCACATCTGTGCCTGGGAATATCTTGGAACAGATCCTTCTAGAAGCAGCGCTAGGGCACAGGGAGAACAGGGAGCTGATTCAGGACAGCCAGCATGGCCTCGCCAGGGGCAGGTCCTGCCTGACCAACCCAGTGGCCTCCTGTGATGGACAGACTACATCCATCGACAAGGAAAAGATCTATGGACATCAACTGTCTGGAGTTCTGTAAGGCCTTTGTCAGGGTTCCCCAAACATCCTTCTCTCTAAATTGGAGATACAGGTTTGATATAGACTGTTCAATGGATGAGGAATCGGCTGGATGGTCACATCCAGGCAGTAGTGTCCACAGCTCGATGTCCAGATGGAAATCAGTGACAAATGGTGCCCCTCAGGTGTCTCAGTATGGACACAGACATTCAGAGGACTGTAACACCTCTCCTGTGAAAAAAGGCTAAGCAAATTTCCTCATCTACAACACAGAGAACCTAGTCTTGTTCAAAGACAAGACCGTTGTATTTAATTCTAGAAGTATAAAAACATCGCTTTCTTGGAATCTTACTTAAACACTGTTTGGGCTTTCCTTTGCAGTTAGGAACACAAATTCCAGCATAAAAGTTTTTTAAAGTCAGTAGGCAATTGAGAATGGGATAGTGTAGTTTGAGAAGACCTTAATAATAATTTTAGTGTATCTTTAGTGTAAAGTGATGCAAAACAACATCCTGGCTTCATTAATATCATAGGTGCTGAATACAAAGTGTTGTGAAACCTGCAGCAAGATAAACATAACTGTTTTCTGAAGAAAACAGATTAAGTTTTAGGTTAACATCAAATTATACCTATATTAAAAGAGGCATTTATCTCTCCCACCCAATACATCAGAAGAAAACCAACTCCTTGGAGCTTATCAGTGCTTTTATTCTTTAAAACAACATTTATACTTGCTTTCAGTATCCAGCAAGGTGAACTTCTCCTGGCATTACTGACTGAAATAATTTCATGTGACTCATCAATTTGCACAGGATTCTGTAAAGGTTCTCCATATTCTGAAGAAATTAAGTGCTTAATTCAATGCCCGTGTCTTTCTCTGGGTTTTCTTAATTATTCATTTATTCACAAAAACAGAAGGTTGCTGGTCTGAAGCCATGTAGAAACATAGAAGCAGAGGACTGGAAAGAAGTCACTTGCCTGTGTTTTCTTATTTTGCTCAGAAAATTTTACACTTGCATGAAGTGAGGAAGTTGTTAAAATGCTAAGGTTTTTTTCCCATCCTCTAACTAAAAGTCCAAATAACCACACACATTCAGAAGAAAAAAAAAAATCAACCAAAAAATAACTTGGTAAATAACTTGGCCTACTCGGTCAAGCAATCACATTATATAAGAGCACAGGATCACCTAATATGGGAATTGTCCCAAGTTTCTCTAATGGCACCTGGCAGCTCAATCAGTACCACTCAGTCCAGTTCACACACTTATCTACCGATAAGCACGAAGTGATCAATCAGCCCAGTGGGCTGCATATCAGATCAAATGATGGTGATAAAAGCTATCTGAACCCTTCACAATCAAAGCATATCTCAATAAATCTTTTCAGTGTTAAGGTCTTTGACAGTTTGGCTTCTTTACAAAGGTAACTGGGCAGCTCATCCAAATAGTTTCATCACTTTGGCCCTGGCCACATCCTCCCTGTTAAAGAGCTGGCCAGGAGGACAGACACCTTAATCCTTCACAAATATTAAATGAGCTGTAATATTAGTTCTCAAAGATGTATTGCAGCATCCTTCAAAGAGACCGTGACATGAGGAGATTTAAAAGAAAACCGTGATTTGTTTGTTAGATGCTGTGTTATTTTTTTTCCCTTAATATTACATTTCAGCCATTGCATTCATCAATAAACTTAGCAGGACGCTGCCTGACATTTTAAAATGTGCAGTCAATTATGAAAAGTCATGCTGTTTGAGAAAAATTTATCCCACACTGAAAATATGAATTTAGTGACTCTTCAAGCTTTTAAGCTAATCTTATTATTCACATAATAATGTCCAGGGGCATAATAGTCTCCAGAGGTACCAGGCCATTGTGTTAGTCACAGTGGAGTAAGTCTATAGAAAAAAAATAATTGCCTTGACCTTATCTAAAGTTTTCTGATGGAAACATCTGAAATCCAGCTTTTCAGCCACAAGTGTTTGTCGCACTCCTTGTACCGTGGCTGAAGGACAAGTGGAATTCTGGCCTCTGCTCTCAAGTCTACTGCCACCAAACTGCTAATCCACAAAGCTTGCATAGACTACCACAGGCCAGACTTGTCATACAAATCAAAGAAGCATATCCTTGGATGATCTGGATCCCCTTCCTAATATCTGGGACCTTCACACTAAGAGAAGATTGTTTATTTTTTTTAGTTATGTACAAAGAGCAGACTGTGCAGGGAAAAAGTGTAGCCTGGCACCCAGGTGCACTCATCCTTGCCTTATCATATTTCAAAAGATCAGCTGTTTTATATGTGAAAGTATTGGCAGCTCCTTCTATCTGAAGTGAAAGGAGGCTTATCTGAACTTCTGTGACCAGGTTTAAACCTTTATGCAAACAAGTCTTGCTTAGAAGAATCTAATTCCAATCTCTTTATTGCTCACCTAAGGCATTAGTTGCACTCGATTGGCTGTGAAGAACAGCCATATTGATCCCAAGATTGTGGGACTGAAACTAGTGGGAACTGTTATAAAATTTTAATATATGTCATCTTCCAGACGAAAGGAGACTCCAGGGAGAGCTGACCTTTGAGTGGAGAAACCTTAATAACACGTCAACAGTGGGGTTACATTTTCAATACAAAAACAAGCGACAAAATTAGGGAGATTGCACTACAGTTGTACTGTCTAGAAACAAGAAGGTTTCTGCCAGGCTTATGGGACTGTATGGGTTATATAAATTGAAATAATATGAAAAAACATAGAGACAAAAAAATGCTGATGTAGTTGCCATTGATTTCGAGCAAATCTGTGCCAAACAACAGTTCATAGTTGATGCAAGTGTTATCTCATCTTACCTTCTGACTATACACCCACAGTATTGACACTGTTTTTAGCAGTCCTCCTTCAACTTGTACCTTCCCATTCACAGTCATTATTATTATGAGGGAGGAAAAAGCAACCGCCTGCTCGAAATAAGCAGTATATTCTCCACGAACAGAATTTCATGGAAAACAAAACTATTTGAAATTAAATTTTACAAAAAAAAAGGTAAAGAGTCAGAGTTATTTAAAATTTCAAGGGATCTCAGGAGGTCATCTAGTCAGACCCAAAGGAATATTTAAAAAGCCTAATTTTAAAATTTCAGAATAATTTTGCAAGTGAAACAGTCTATGATTGATGACATGCTTTTTTTTTAATATTTACCTTTAAAAACATGCATAGAAAATTGGTCCTTTCAAACCGATCCCCTGTTCTATCCCAATTGCTCTGTTCAGGAAACCTTTGGCAATGTTATTCATCATTTCCCTCCATCTCTTGATTATGGGGCTCTACCCAGACTTATATCCCCAATGGCTTAATTCTTTCCACAACAAATTTCAATCCTTTTGGTCATTTGAAAGTAGGAATGGTATTATAAAAAACCCAAAAGCTAAACCTAACAAAACCCACAACAAAGCAAACAAAATCAGTCAAACAAATGTCATAATCCTCAAAAGTGTTCAAGGAGAAATTCAGTGTCTTCAGGGATACAACATTCAAAAAATTGATAAATTTCAGCATGATCAATAGTGTCTTTTATTTTAAAAATATTTCCTACCTAGCTGCTTTACAGAATATGCTCCCTAGTATTGCACAGTACTCCCAATGGGTTTTTATTAAAAATTCAGATGGCAAGTTTATTGATTCTTTTTCTGGTGTTTGAATTTCCTATGACTGTAAGTGTCTGGCACTCACCAAGGAGGAGCTGAGAACTCCTCCTTGACAGGAGGACAAATCCTGAGCTGACAACTGACCTCTGGTAATAAGGGGATTATACAAGCGTAAGTAAAGCACAGGCTGTGACCTCCACATATTTAATTTAATACTGACCTGGAAAATACTTAATGCATTAGACCTACAAATAACAATAACTGGAATACTCAGCCTTTTGCTACAAATCACATCAAGACAACATGAGAAAAGTGCTTTCACCATAGCCAAGCTTAGAAATACTCCTGAAACAGCAGTGGAAAGAGAGTATGTATGTTTATACACAGCTTTGGAGTAAAGCCATGTACTTCCCTGTTTTTACCAGCTTTGCACTGGTTGTCATGAGATGACGATGATCCTACACAAAGTCTGTACAGCAGAGATATTTCTGCTGAGGTTTCCCATTTGTTGATTAATTATTCAGTCACATACGTCCACACAATCTGAAGGTTTTTGAAGCACACAAAGCCTAATGATTGTCCCGGGTTAAATAATTAAACTAGGACGGCCAGAATGTTTATCTTGGCATTTGCATCCAAGAATGGCTGTTGGACAACCAGAAAACCCCAATATTTTGAAAATAAAAGCATCTTCAGCAAAGAAGATGGTATTAACTTTCAGGACCCAATACTCTTCCTGTTCTGCCAGCTCTCTCCTGCCAGACCTCACAGTGAAAATTGAGAAAATTGTGATAAGCCTTTGTAGCACAATGGGCATCAGGAAGATGATTTCCGTCAGCTCTATTTAAGGCACTCTAGAGAGAGATGTGACTTCTATGCTCATGCTGAGAATAAGCAAGAACCAGGGCTTAGGCAGGCTTAAATAAAAATATTAATATAGATGTTTTAGTCATTGAATTCTTGTAAAAAAGTTATTACTTTAACTGATTAATCTACCAAGACCACAGAGCTAAGACTGTACACTCCACAGCAGGTTAAAGTAGTATTCCTCCATGTTTTATGTGTTCTTTTATTGAGAGGTTGCTAAATGGATTTTTGTATTCAGCAACCCAAAACAATCTCCTGGCATAATTAATTTCATTTGCCCTTTTTGATCTGGGATTTCTGGAAGTTCTAAACTATTTTAAGCCTTTCAGCACAGGTGCAGTCCCCCAAAAGAATGGCACTCTTGGAGATGAAACAATTCTAAGAAGCCATAGAGACGAACTGTGTGTTGCTTGCAATTGTTCACATTCTTCTCCCAAGTTAAACAAGAAATAACTTCTATTAGAAGATGTTACAATTACAGTTAAGGTACTTTGTTCCTCTACCTACCTCTTACCTCCTCTTAGGATCACAGTATAAGGTGCACTATTGAATACCCCAGTGCTGGTGGAACTTTGATGCAGTTGGCTTCAGGTGACTGCTAAATTTTTTTAATTTCTTTAATTAATGACAAGACTAACTAAAGAGGCACAGCCCCAAGCTATTGGTTGCCGAGTTTCTCATTAACCGCTGGTGGATTTCCTTTTTGTTGTTCTCTGCTCTGTGTATTATGTTGTGCTTGCTGGATTCTGGCAGTCAAACTGCAGATTTTGTTTTAGTTTCTACCTGTGGTTTTCTCACATGATAGTTTTGCCATCTATCTTTCATAATAAAAATACTCAAATCGAACTCTAGGAACCCTATTTTTCCCAGCTAAAAGTAGTTTTTTATCTCAACGGGAATCAGTGGCACAGTATTTAAGGCCATATAGGAGAATAGCTGTAAAACGTTTTTCATTCTTTTTTTTTTTTTCCCTTCTGCTTCTTCCCCCTTAAGAAGTACTGCAAGCACATTGCAAAACAGCAGCAATTCGGAATGCTTATTTCAAATAATTTCTTAACATTCCTAATTCTTTCGTATCTCCTTTTTTTCTGTACATGAAATATGGTATTAAAAAGTCTGTAAGTTTTTAAGTAATAGATCTCTCAGGAGAACAATCTCACATTCATAGTCTATCAAAAAGTAAAACACTGAATAAATGTTATAAAATGATTATGAACAGCTGAGCATACCCAATAAGCCAGAGCCTTATTGAGTTTGCTTCAACAGGGAGAGTATGTAACCTTTGGATGTACTAATTTCTGTCTTTCTAAGGTTTGTCCTTTGACTCAATGATAAATCATAGGCTCACATTTAAATTTAAGTGATTCTGATGCAGAGTAACAAACTTCTTGTGCACAGCAACCTTTTCTGTCCTTAGGGTGAGGGCTGGTTGCTGGATCAGAACTTCCAGTTGCTGTGTTTGTTGGGGGGTGGGTAATGTATGCATGCTGTGTGTTACAGTTGTTATACTGCACACCTCTAGCTGAATCATAGCTGGATTTTGGTGTAATTATTGTGCCTCCCAGTTTTTCACAGGCTAAACCAGACTCTTGCAGTTCTTGGGAGAAAATGAAGTTGCTGAAAGAGAAGCTCAGTATGGAGTATCTCTAGGCAGAGAAACCCAGCCTAATAAGGTTCATTACAAGTTGGAACGTGAGCAAAAGGAGAGCCTTCCACCTTCTGCATTTAATATAGGTTTGGTTCCAGACTAACCAATGTCTGTCCATTCTCTTTGGGAGCTATTTTCATGCCTGCTAGGGTAGCAAAGAGCATAGGAAGAAAGCACGAAGGTTTTAATAAGGTTTTCTCTCTCAGCTGCAGGAATGTTTGAAACCTGCTAGCAGTCCTGAGGACTTCCTGAGGAAGCAATTCCTTCCAACCATTTGTGCCCTACTGGGCTGGTGGTTCCTCACATCCCAACACGCATACACTGCCCAGATGGCCGTGCTGGGATTTGGGGGCAAGTTACTAAATAGGCTTGGTACTGTTTAGCTGGTCATTTCTGTTCTCACAGGCTGCATCATGTGCCTACAGCCAAGATTAGGAATCCTAAAGAGCTTTGTTTCAATTTTTAAAAAATAAATTACATTTTAATCAAAATTTGCAAGGTATTGGACTAAGGGAGATCTGATGATGTAGCAACAATGATGAATAAGAGACCAGAAAAAGACTTCTACAATGATTCATTTTCTTATGTTTGGCAGCCATAGAAACAGATCTGAGAGCCTGTATCTCTAGTTACTGTGCCTAGAGAAATTTGGATAAGATCATGGGAAAACAGATCTCCCCTAAAGACTACTAGTTTATAAAGTGGCAAGAGATTTTTGGATATACATAAACATATGTATCTCTTTCCTCCCTATTTTCTGGATGCTTTATTTCAGAAGGGTTTCTGCAACTCTCCTGAACTCCTTTTGCGTTGCTGGTTACAGGAAAGTCAGGTGTGACTAACTGAGAGTTAGCATTTTGTTTACAGGTCTGTGCCACACACGCTCTGGGGAAGATAAAAGTTCAAAAGCAATCTCTATCAAAGGTTTCCAAAGCATCATGTAAAAACAAATGCGTTTAAATCAGGTCTTCTTGAGGGTGTGTTGTGGCAAGGGTGGGGAAGGGCACTAACTACTTGTTTCACTGTGTTATCCGTGGCAATAGTGTCCCATTTTAGACTTTTCCTGACCTGAATCTGTCAACTGTAAGAAGAGGCTGTTTAAAAGAGCATGGAGTCCAAACCATGTTTTTCCCAGCCTCTCCTGTACATAATTTAATTCTCCTTTACATTAATGGATATAAAATACAAACAGCATGCAAACTGTAGTAGCTGAATTAATGTTATGACTAGTGGGTGTTTTAAAAAGAAGAAGTTTTAGGAAGGGCTGTTTTTAATTTGTGAGATTATAGCTTGCCAGTTTTGGTGAGTATCCTAAACCTGTCAGAGGCTGCTCATGAATCAGAAATGGAGATGGGAGAGCCTAAAAGGCCTAATTCTAAAACACAGAATACATGCAAGATGAATTTTGAATGACAAGGCTGAGCTCTGCTTCAGGTCATTGGTGCTGACATGAAGGCTCATCAGTGCTGTGCCCTGGAGGGAATTTGCAGGTGCCAGGAGCTCCCTGTGCATTTGTGCAAGAAGCTGCAGCAGGGAGCACGTGTGTTGGCTGTCAGCAGGCACAGCTGGGCACACAGCTGCCCCCAGGGCTTTTCACTGGGGGTATGTGGGACAGCCAGTGCCACTCAGAGAGGTGCTGCAAGGTGGGGCATGTAGAGATCCTGCAGTGAAACACACATAACTCAATAAACTGCTGTTTATTTTTAAAAAAACCCAAACCAACTAAATTTTTTTTAAAAGCCAGAAACAACTCCCCCAGGCTTGAAAAATGTCCATGTTTCCTCAAAATTATTTCTGTCTCCCTTCCTCCCTGGTTCTTGCTTTGGCCTGTGACCCAGGAGGTCTGCTATTTCCCTTGTTCAGCAGAAGAGGTGGGTACAAAAGACCAGTGGTTGCCCCTCGATGACCCTGTCAGCATGGCACATGAACACCTATTGCATGTCAAAAAACACTTCCTGAGCTCTGTGCAGTATTCGAATGACACTCTCTGAATGCCTCAAGTGCTGTTATCACATCTCTTCTCATTTAAGGCATATCTAGATAATGATGATGGAATATTATGTGACTAGTCCAGTAAATGTTGTTAGTAATGCAATGTTTCTAATACTATTGAATTGCATTGCCTCTAGAATAACAATGGGGAGAATTGCTTCTAATTCACACAGTAATATAATTCGAAATGTGGTCATGCTTGAATTGATCATTGTTTTGGCTCTGGCAATGCACTGATTGCTTTGCAGCCCTTTTATCAGGGCATCTTGAATAGAAGCTGGAAATGTGAAGTGGGGGATTTGAAAATGGGGGTCTGGAAATACTGGTGGGAACACTTGAAAATGGTAGAGCAGAAGGAAATCCTTGAAAGCCCTGGATTTGACCCTGTTTCCCTCCACAACAGGTGCCAGTGTACCTCTGAAGTATAGATGTGATGGGCATCCCAGCATGTGCTGTCCTTTTAAAGAAGAACACATTTATGGTCATCATCCTTTCTTTCCAACCTATGTGCTTGCTTTCTCAGTTCAAGTTCAGCCACCTCTAACTCACTCATGCAAGTCCTTTTGATTACTTAATTTATTGCCCTTATTGAATGTCATCCTGAAATTAAAAGGCCGGTGCATGAAAGCTTCAACACAGGACCTTTGCTGGGCCTATTGGTTGAGCAGCTCAGTCCTTTTAATCAAGTTACTGAATTGCTCTGTTCCATCAGGCATGGTCTGGTCTCCTGAGACTCAAGGAATTTGGATGCAGAAAGAGGAAAATGTTAAACTTATTCTAATTTAATGATGTGTATTCAGAAAAGGGTAAAATTGCTATTTAGCTAAATAGATAATGATAAACCAATTTTTAAAGGAATTACTAGGTCTGGAAATATGCTTTGGCAATTTTTCACAGCAAATTGAAGTATTAAAGTAATGTACCTCTCAAGGATTTGACTTATATGGTTGATTTTACAGCTCTGCATTACTCTGTAGAATGGGGTAGAGTGCCACACGTTTGTGGCATTATATGAGACAGTACTCTCAGCCCAATAGACTCTGCAATACAGAGGATGTGCACCCTTCTGGAAGGGAACATCTTGTTTGGTACTGTGAAGAATGGAAAAAATTAATCCTGAAACTCCTAGATTAGATATAGAATGGATGTCTAGGTTTAAAAAAAAAAAGAAAAAGAAAAAGAAATACATGAATATAAAGCACAGAAAAGACTGCAAAACACTATAAGGTCTCTATTATAAGAGTCACCACTTGTGTTAACACCCTTTCACAGATAAATACTGAAAACTGACTGGATAATTGTGTTAACACCCTTTCACAGATAAATACTGAAAACTGACTGGATAATTGCTCACTGTGGTTAAAGTTATTGCTGTCACACAATACTGGGTGGGAAATACCACTTGACTGAGAGGTCAAGTGGTAGACTTATATGTGGTCTCCAAAATGGAAGATCCAAACCTAAGAACCATCTTTTCAACATGGTCATTTGAAGGATGTGTTTTATCCCTCACCATGAGTTTTAATCATAAGCGTGATTAAAAAGCCAAAACAACAACAAAAATTCCCCAAACTCAAACCACAAATAGGATAGGATGATTTGCTAAAGCTCTGTTGGGGAAGTTGAGTTTGAGTTTCCCAAGTCCTGTTCCACTAATCTATCATTTACACTTCTCACTGTAAATCAACTATTTTTATAATATATTTCATGTATAGATAAATTGAATTATGAAAGAATTAGGAATTTTAAAAAATTATTTGAAATAAACATTCCAAATTGCTGCTACTTTACAATGTAGTAAATTTACACTTTAAATGAAGGAAGATGAAGAAGGAAAAAAAAGGAATGAAAAACCTTTTACAGCTACACTCCTGTGTGGCATTAAAAGCTGTGCCACTGATTCCTGTTGAGATAAAAAACTACTTTTAGCCAGGAAAATAGGGGTCCTAGAGCTCAATTTAAGTATTTTATTAAGAAAGATAGATGGCAAAATTGTCATGCAAGAAAATAACAGGTAAAAAATAAAATAAAATCTGCGTTTTGAACTGCAAACTGCAGTTTGACTACCAGAATCCAGCAAGAAGAGTTAGTACACAGAGCAGAGAAAAATCAAATAAATCCACCAGCTATTAGCACCTCCTCAATCCAGCATGCCAAAATGCCTTGGCTGAATGTTTATAGACATAAATCTTTCTTATGTAGATCTTCATGCTTGAAAATAGCTTTAAATTTCCTCAGAATAGCAAGCTAATGCAGCATTACCTGATAAGGGGAGATTCTTATTAAGCAGAGCATTTTAAAATAATCAAAGCTGGGTGAAGTGGAGCAATCAACACTGTGCCTTCGTCTACACTGAAAAGACTTTGCTGGGACACCAAATTTAAGAACTCCTCTACCATGATGATAACAGGTATAAATCAAACCAGACCTGGTAGCAGAGTTTGGACCAACTTGAACTTTTACACATTTTAATCTCTTCAGGCTGTACGGATGTAAGATATATGAACTGGCAAAAAATCACAGGCTCTACCAATATATCTTCTGTAGGTAGCTGTGCTACTTGTCATTGTCCCTTCCTTATGGCTCTGAAGGTGAAAAGCACTTCCTCATCTCCTTCCAGCAAAGTCAGTGAGCTGACTCAAACCCACCTCCCCATGCAAAGCAGGTTAAACAAGTCAAACAAATTTAGACTGAAGCAGACTAGAATAATCTGACACATCTGTCCTGCTTGCAGACCTGTACAGAAACAATCTCTGACAACATGGTGCTGGTAAGTACCTGCAGATGACATCAACTTCAATAGTGCAAAAAATGAATAATATTTTTGCAGCCTGTGATTTTTAGTTGCAGTTAGTTTAGTTAGTCAAGTTAGGAGTTCAGAGCATAAGCAGGGAGCTTTAGTGTGGCTCACCCGACTCACAGTAACTTGCGAACCCTCCTTGACCCAAAGTTTAGAGCCTGGAATTGGTTAGTTGAATCCCCTTCCTGTGCTTGGAAAGAGCTGATTAGGAAGAGGCTGGGAGGAGATTCACTGAAGTACAGCTAAACACTAGCTTTAATGGACAACCATCACAATGAAAAGAATGAAGAATCCTTGCACAAAGTCCCAAAATTTTTTTTTTTGGTTTTGTCTCTTTAAAACATCCTCCAAAAAAATTTTTGTGACACTACAGAGGAATACAAAATCTGTTAAAATCTTTGTATATGACGTAAAAAAATACAGCAGAGATTAAGGAAAAAATGCTCCCTGACTTCACTGGGCTGTGGTCCCATCACTTAATATCTCCTCAAGTCTGACATGCACCAGTTTTTTGTGCCACTTAATGACCTATCCCTTAACACCTGGTACCACCCAAATGTACAGTAAAATTTAATTCTAAGAGAGAGGGATAAAGGTAACAGGGTAAGGGTAGGAGACCCCAGACCCTCTCCACGCACACCCAACGCAGAACATGAGCTCAATCCTTCCCGTTTCCCACCGAGGCCCACACCCATAGGCAGCTCTCACCTGCAGCACCCTCCTTCAACCCCCATCAACCTCCGGCTCACCAAGCTCTGTGGCTCGGCAGCATCTTTTCTCTTACCTTCAACCCAAGGCAGCTGCTTGTCTTCTCAAACAGTAATCAGATGTGATGCTGATTC
This sequence comes from Vireo altiloquus, assembly GCA_013396875.1. Classification (NCBI taxonomy): domain Eukaryota; kingdom Metazoa; phylum Chordata; class Aves; order Passeriformes; family Vireonidae; genus Vireo; species Vireo altiloquus. The sequence continues at coordinate 285,477 of VZRF01006808.1, read as the reverse complement.
TCGAACATCATCCACTGCTGCAGGCACAATGTTTTAAAAATAGTATACAGTATTTGAAGTAAATACTACATGGGCTAGCTGCATTTTGCAACATGATTTAAGTCACTGTCTTCAGTGTAGTTCTACACATCCGTTTGGCTGCCAGGCTGGAAAATGCCAAAGCTCTAAAGACTATTGTTTATGACAATGGCAGTGTGACAGTTTGCAGTCATAATAACATACAAAACTTAGAAGAAAATTGAAGACATCGTTCCAAAAATCCCTTGCACACAAAAGGTTTGACTGTCCCTTTATGCAGCTGACAAAGGAGCTTTCTTCCATCCTTCCCTATTACCTAATAAAAAAAAAAATAATCTCGAAATATAATAAAGACTGAGAGGAGCAGGAAAAATAATTTAATGGATTTTTTCTACATGCATTATACAGAGCAATTTTTAGCCTAGAAAGAGGTATTGCAGTTTACCTAAAGTGACTCTTGAGGGTATTGTACTTGGAATAAATGTTTAATAGATGTTAGTTCAGTTGAAGTAGTAAATAGCTCATGGAAGTGAAATACTTCTAAATCTCTCCATAAAAAGTAATTTTTCCACAAGGGCTTCTGCATGGGGTAAAAGGATACTTGCACTACCTATATAACACAAGCATCTATTTCTGCCTGCCACTTCATTTGTTTGAATAGAAATTAATCAAAACTTTGAGATCAAGCTTTCTGTTCTTTTTGTCCAATACACACAAAATATTGAAAAGTGTGTTTTTTAGCATTTTGTGTTAGCATGTGTGCTGGACTGGAAGAGTCTATCCTTCTGGTGCCTCACTGCCACAGGTCCCTTGTATGATTGCAGACAAATCCTATAACCCTGCTGCTCCTCAGTTTCCAGTCAGAAGAGCTGGAGCAGCCTTACTTCCCTTCTTTACACAGATTTGAAAAAGCACAGCAGCAATGTTTGTGACTCATTCACCACAGCACAGAGGAGCAACACTTGTACAACGTTGGTAAGAATTCAGGGACTGTTTCAAAGTGTGACTTCAAAGGCAGTTTTTCTTTTAAATCTTCCCTTCGTTTTCTTCCTGTTTCAACATTTCATACTGGCTCTTCCTTCCCAGGAAATTAAAATTAGCTCTGAAATACACACCTCAGAGAAGCGAGACCATGGCAAGGAGAGAAGAGACAACTGTCACCTGGCATTGCTGCCCAGATGTGCCTCATACCTGAGCCCTGCTTTCCCAGAATATACTAAAGGAAGAAAAGCAAGAGAAGCAGAGATTCACCACTTCCCTTGACAGCTGCTAATACCCTGCACAATAGCAAGAGTATTTGGGGTTCCCAAACAAGTTGAATAGGATGGGGTAAGAGCTACCGAAAATGTTTATTCAGATAAACAACCCAATAACCCAGAGTTTCAAGTCCTTCTGATACACCAAGTTATTAATGATTTCCACTCACTTTGCTAAATTTAATTTTCAACTAAAAACTGAATAACAAATTTTTTCCAAACGCTAGGGCTATTAATGCAGTTAACTGATGCTGCCTTAGTCAGTGTGCCCTGCCAGTGATGTACTCCAACCTTGCGTGAAATCGGGCTGAAGCAAGAGGTGCTGCATCTCCTCTCTCCCTGCTGCAGCCAGCTGAGCAGGGAGCCCAGGCAGTTCTCTTGTCCTCTGGCCTAGCTCCAAGTACAAACATTTTACAGAAAAAGGAAAGTTTCAGTTTACCCACAGAAAGTCCTCTAACCACTGGTCCGTGCACTTAAGGACTGGCAATCCTTGATGTTGACTTGTAAGGCCACCTATGTGTTCTGCTGCCATGAAAGCTATTTCAGAAAAAAGAATTTGTTTTCAGGAAAAGAAGATTTAATTTGATCCTCCCAAATCTTAAAAAAAAAAAAAAAAGCTTTCATTGTTCTTATAAAATAAGTAACAAGTTAGATGAAGATTTGTATCAGAACAAAGCAAGCAAGCATTTATGGTTACTTGGTTCAGTGGCCAATTAAAAATCAAATACTTTATTCACCTGACCCTGCAAACAAAGACAAATGTTTCCTGACAAATGAAAGCCAGAAAGCACATCTGCTTCAATCCAGGTCAGTGGTTTAGAAGTATAATTCAGGCTTCCCATATCTCTCTACTCCCTGAACCTCTAGGCTGGGCCTGAGGTAGCAATGTTGCTCCCACTGTAAGCAAAGAGCAGGTTTGGGACTCTTGATGAAACCGAATAGCCACAAGTCCCCAGGGCCTGATGAGATGCATCCCAGAGTCCTGGGGAACTAGATGATGATGTTGTCAAGCCACCCTCCATCACATTTGAAAAGTCGTGGCAGTCAGGTGAAGTTCCTGGTGACTGGAAAAAGGGAAATCACTCCTGTTTTTAAAAAGAGAAGAAAGGAAACTACCAGCAACCCTCCCTTTATGCCTGAAAAGATCACGGAGCAGATCCTCATGGAAGCAATGTTAAGGCACATACAAGACAAAGAGGTGATCCCAGACAGCCAGCACAGCTTTACTGAGGTCAAAGCATTCCTGACCAATCTTACGGCCTTCCATGATGGAGTGATGGCAATGGTCCACAAGGGAAGACCCATGGTCATCTATCTGGACTTCTGTGAAGCTTTTGACACAGTCCCAAATGACATCCTTATCTCCAAATTGGGGAAACATGGGTTTGAAGTATGGACTTTTGGATGAAGAAGTGGCTGGACAGATGCAGTCAGAGTTGTATTCAATGGCTCTATGGCCAAGTGGAGGCTGATGACAAGGGGTGTTCCTCAGGGCTCTCTCTTGGGATCTGTGCCCTACCACATCTTTATCAAAGACATGAACAGCAAGACTGAGTGCACCCTCAGCAAGTTTGTAGATGACACAAAGCTGAGCGATGCATTTGCTGCAGAAATAGAAAAGGACAGGATGCCATGCAGAGGAACCTGGACAAGCCTAAAAAGTGTGCCCATGAGAACATCATGAAGAAGTGCAACAAGCCAAGTTCTTCAGCCTGGAGAAGAGGAAGCTCCAGGGAGACCTACTTGTGGCCTTTTAGTACTTAAAGAGGGCTTATAGAAAATAGTGACAACAACTTTTTACATGAGTGGTAGGACAAGGGGGGCAGTTTTTAAACTAACCTAAATCTCTGCTCTTTCAGATGTTAGGAAGAAATTCTCTGCTGTGAGGGTGGTGAGGGTCTGGAACAGATTACCCAGAGAAGGTGTGCATGCCTCATTCCTGGAAGTGTTCGAGGCAAGGTTGGATGGGGACCTCAGCAATATGACCTACTGGAAGGTGCTCCTGCCCACGGAGGGGTTGGACCTAGGTTATATTTATGGTCCCTTCCAACCCAAAGCATTCTATGATAATTTTAGAACTAGAAAAATTAAAGTTATTATACAAACATGAAGTAATTAGAAGCAAGTTTGGTTTTTTTAAGTTTTTTTTTGTCTTAATCATATGGTAAAGAGATCCATGAACTCCTTAAAGTCTGTTTTAAAATAGTCTAACAGTAAGAGCTGAGTAGAACCAAGAGCTGGATATTAAATGAGTGCTAAAAAAGGCTAAAAGCCTATCCTCTTTTTCTCTGAAAAAAACACAAAAATTAATACTCAGTTGAAAATCTTTATATATAATTTGTTTAAATAGAACACCAAAAACTTGAAAATTTTCAGATGTTTACATTTGGTTTTGAGACACTGATCGTAACTTTTTCATTTCCACCACTAACAAGAAAACAAGATGAAAATTCAATGTAAAATACTAAACTGTGCCACTGTAGTTTTTTTGATTTGCTTTCTTTTCTCATCTTCTATTCCACTCAGTGTTGTTTGGTGCTTTGTGAAAATTTTTTATGATGGAAAAAACCCCAATAAAGTCATAAAACTGGGCTCTGCAAATGCAGTAATTCTGCACAGAGTTCAAAGAAATAACTTGGAAGCTCTCTTGGAAGCCAAGAGAGCTCGCAGCTCAAAAATTATACCAATACATATTTTATCCTATAACAGTTAGGAAAAGCAGCTAAGTCACAAACTACCTGTATTTTTGGAGTCAAATCCCCACACTATGCACTGCATAACAAACCCTTAGAGAAAAAAAAATACTAGAAAATAGTGTTTCCTGTCCCACTTTCCATTTTCAAAGCATCCCAGATGCATTAAATCCTTAAACCCCACACCCTACAAGAAAATCAATAAAGAAAACCCTCTTAGCATTTTTGCCTCATGTTTCTTCTTCATAAGCTGTCATGAAAACATAGAGTGGGGCTAATGCTGAAAATTAAAGGATTCCTGGCACAGACCACTATGTCAGCAAAAATGCTGCCAGCAGTGGAACAAGAACCATTTGTAAGTCTTGTTTCCTTGAGATTGTTTGGGTTAATTTTTAAGCATCCTTGCCTCTTACTTGCAATAGGGAAATGTTCTAATCATCTTCTTTCTGAGAAGAAAAATCAGTGCTCTGAGACCCTGCAGCCCTTCTTTGTGTTCCCTTAAAATGTGGGTGTTGACAAGTGCAGCACAGAGAGAGGGCCAAGTGACAGCAGGAGAAATCTATGTTGCTAAATCATGCTCATGCTCAAAGTTTGTTTAATCTTCTCTGTTTAAGGTCTGAGTGCATCTCTGAAAATATGCATGGATGCTTGCAAGCACCAAATACGATCTAGCAAAGTATTTAAAACAGGTATGGCCAGCCTTCCTAGTTGTCAGAGCCTGACACCAGCATCCTCACACAGCTTCAGGCATTTACCCACACCACTCAAAAGAGTAACCCCAAAAACACAGATCATTCAACAGAAAATGGATGACATGAGCTCTCAGGAATCACACCTTGGTAACACAAGTGATTTCACCATGGGAGCTGTCACAAGGGGCCCTTTCAGACATTCATCATCTACATAAACCCAACTGTACAAGCAAGTAGGTATTAACAGACAATTCAGGCAGGACTTCCTGCAAAATCCTCCATCCATCTCCACCCGTATCAACACCTTTCAGTTCCTCCACTCCAAAGTTTCTGCTGCTCATGCACTGTTTGTTCTGCAGAGGAATCCTGGCAACCTGCTCTCCGTGGTGGATTACAAACAAAGCAAACCAAATGTAACTACCTCACTCTTTACAAGCCTTGTGAGCCTCACAAGACATTTCACACTGACAGCTAATGCATTACCTTTTCCACAGAGGTCAGCCTCTGTGTTTTCCTCCTAACACATGGCTAATAAGAGCATTTAACACCTATCATTCGCTCATTCATAAGCTTTTAGCCACATACTAATTTTTTCCTCCACTTCAACACAAGTGACGTGAACTCCTACCTTATTTTTCACCTGCAGTTCCACTGGGCATTTTCCATCTGCTTACAGCATCTATAATCAGTTTAAAACAAACAACAAACACAAACAAAAAAACCCCAGCACAAAATCCAGACTACAAAAATTCTTCACTATCAAAGCCGGGGATAGGTCACATGAGGATCACTTTAGAGAAACTGAATTTGTGGTCTAATGTATATATCATCACTAAGCCAAGGAAACCACAATCAATAACAGGTTGTGTTCAACTTCTTGGCAACAGCTGCATAAAAAACGTAAGGGCTACTCTCCCCTGTGTTTTTCCATTTCTTTCAGTAACCACTGCTCACTGCCACTTCTACAGAACTTGTGCGTTCTGCTGGAAACCTACACAGTGGTAATCTGTGAAAATTTCTGGAGCACAGCTGTATTTTGTCAGTGAATTTAGGGAGATCAGTTACACTGCCAGTCACTTGCTGCATGTGTCTTCCCTAATTGTTTTGAACTGCATGAGAAACAGACCATTTCAAATTGATCAAATCCTCAGCATTCTCTCTTTGCTATTTCATTCAATCCCAACTCAATCTCCACTCACAGTTGAAAAACTGGACTCTTTGATAAAGTTCATATCAGACAATGGATGTCCACTGAGAAATGGATGCAACAGCATGAAAGAATTATTCACCTGCTAATCGGGTGGTTAAACATAACTATTTCCATAATAAAACAACACCAAGACATAATTGCAAATAAGGAAATTAACTCTGGGTACTTACTTTAGAGAATGATTACAGACTAACCACCCACAGTAAAAGGAATTGTAGGAAGGAGGGTCGTAAAATTCAAGTCATGGAAAACTCTGCTTTATACAAATTACGATCCTAAATTCCTACAGAATACATTTATTTGGCTTCATCATTACCACTTGCAAAAGTCACGCTTCATCTTAAAATTACTCAGTACAAACCAGGTTTAAACCTTCTTAACTCCACGTAGGTAGCGTTTATGTAAGAAAACTGTCAGGGTCAGATTTATTCCAGTAAAAGAAGGACCAATGTAGCTTAATAGGACAGAAAAGCAAATCAATACATTAATATGAGTATCAAGGTGCAGAAATTAAAGACTTGTTTAAGGCAGAAAACAACCTTCATCTTCATCAATCAAACTTTCATCTTCATGGTGAAACTCCCTTTTGTGAACACCAGTTAAAGTTTGGTTCAAAGTAGATCCATTTCCACTGCAGATTAGAATAGCTAATTTTCAAATCTCCTGCAGTCAACCCTTCTGAGAATCACTGCTAGCCTTCAAGTACACCTCTTTGAGGAGTTAACTCCAAAAGGCTTAAAGGAAGCTTCTTCAAAAAAGGTTTTAGAGAACTTCAAAACAAATTGTATCTGATATTCTTGACTTTTTTTTACACAAACCAACCAAATCCACTTACTTAGGAGACAAATTCAACCCCTAATTAGGGAAACACCTGGAAAGAACACTGCTGTAAGAAATTTCAACCAGGTAAAAGAACCCCTGCAAATTTTTGTTTTGCTACAGGAGGAAGTAAAGATCATGGATGGAAGAAAGTCATTCTTCAGCATCTCATCCTAACGAAAAAGAGGATTTTAGAGCGCATGCAGTCTTGTCATCCAATTGATTGATTGCTTCCAAAAACAAAACTAGGAGAAATCATGCTATAAAGACTGTTGCAATTTAAGTGCTCTCAAATTGAACACTTCACAAAAACCAACCATTCCACAATGAAAACAAAAGAACAAATCACACAAAACCCTCCCACACCACACACAAACACCACCACTCCGGTGCGTAAAATAATCCTTAACAAAGCATTAGGCAGAAGATGACTGATGTGCCAGTCACTGATAACAACCGATGAACGCTTATGCCAATATGAAGCTTTAAGTGGCATCTCTTCAATGAAGATACCACAGCGTCTGTCCCTCTTCATAAGGAGCAGTGGGGAGTCATTCACATCACACTTTACATATCTCCAGCAGCAAGAGAGGTGGCACTTTAAAGTAGTCAAAATAAATATCTAAATTGCAACAGCAAATACATCAAAGAACATTAATAAATAGCCAGTTTACAAAACAGGACCATTACCAGCTGCACACTATCAGAAATCTTAGTCCAAGGAAAAAAACCAGATCAAAACCAACCCCAAACAAACCACATTATTTTCACAGTTTGTTATCTTTTGTTAAGTCATGTGATTTTATGTCAGAAACATGTTGGCTTTCTTCATGTGCTGCATATATAGTAACAATTTAAGAAAGCTATGTCTCCTGTGTAGAAAGGATCCAATAAATCTGAAAGCCTACTTTCTGAAAGATTTTATAAAATCACAAAGGGTGTGGCTGAAATACTATTTGTCTCCAAAACTGAATTAACTGTATCTGAAAACTTCATGGTAGACACTCCTTGCTCTTCAAACCTTCAAATGAATCAAATCTCAGTTGTTTGAGAAATTTTTTTGTGTTGCACTACTGTTTCAATAAGAAAATTTTTCCCAGTGTTTGACCTGATTTTCCACTCTAGATAACAAAAATCACAAGTCTATAAACTTGTAAATACAAGAAAATCTGTAAATACAAGAAAACATTTAGTTTCTTTCCTGATACTCTCTTCCTTTCCTGACATTCAAGACAGAAATAATTCCAGCACCAGTGAAGGCAATGTAAGTTTTGCTTTGCATTTCAAAAGAGTGGGAACTTTACCCGCTGTTTTTTCATTAAAACCCACTTGCAATGTTTGATCCTTCTATCCCTTGGGAAACACCAGAAGTGTCATCTTGTCTCTTCATAAAACTTGTTCTTATTTTTAACTTTCTTCTAATTTTACCTACTGCACCACCGTTTCCTGCATATAACACAGCAAGTCCTGATTCTCACTCTCAGTCCATCGCTCCTTTAAAACTGTTGTCAGCATCTTGAGCTCTGCCTTCCTCTATTTCCTCTATTTCTTTTGATAGTTTTTGTGTATCAGAATTATAGAAAAACTTAGGTTGAAAAATATGATAGTTTTTGTGCCTTTTTTTTTTTAGAATTATACAATAACTTAGGTTGAAAAAGACCTTTAAGACTGAGTCCGACAGTTAAACGCTACCAAGTCCACCACTAAACCATGTCCTTCCAGGAATGATGGTTCAACCAGTTCCCTGGACAGCCTGTTCTCAAGCTTGATAACCTCTTCAGTGAAGAAATTTTTCCTAATATTTAACATAAACCTTTCCTGGCACAAAAATGAAAGATTTCCTGACCACAGGCAATCTCCATCAGCACCACTTGTCACTGTCTAAGATCGGGCAAAGAGCCAATTACAAACCACATTAGTGTCAGAAATACATACGAAATCACACTGACTGTAAAAGTCCAGCACAGAGAAGTTACAAGGCTTCTCCTGCAGACATCCAGTTATTTTGAAAGTAGTTCAAATAACCTTGCAGCTACTATTCACTGTGTGTCCTCCTAAGGGAATTGGCACAGCATAGCTCATACTGATTTCACACCTCAGCTTTGTGTGCATCCTCCTCCTAGGGGTTCAGCTATCTGTGATCCAAGTCCTAGATTTGACACAGCAGAACTGCATAACCTTGAATGAAACTTCTAAGGAAACTGCCAGCTTGCAAGAAAGCTGTGCAACAATACTCAGACTAGAGCCATGATAGACAGGAATGGTAAATCTGCAGCTAGACATAAGATCCTTGAAAAGAGCCTAGGTTGTTAACAGCCCAAGGACTCAAAAAAAAAAAGAAAAAACCAACTAACCAAAAAAAAAAAAAACAACCACAAAAAGCTGTGGAAAAAAAAACCAGCAATACTAAGAATCAGTCTGTCCAAGGCACAATAGAAGTGAACTTTCCCCAGTCCTGATGACTGCCAGGCCAGCAATGGTGCCAGGGTGAGTGTGGCCACACACGGAGATCTGGGTTCCTAAGTGAAAGAGCAACATGGACATACTGGAGAGACAGCAGCAAAGGGCCACATGGATAATGAAGGGATGGGAGCACCTAACATAAGAGGAGAGAGAGGTAGGACTCTGAGCCTAGAGAACAGAAGGCTCAGGAGGGGAAATTACTAACATACACAAATACTGGAAGAGAGGACACACAGAGCATGGAGCTGGCCTCTTTCCAGTCATGCCCACTGACTGGACCAGATGTGATGAGCACAACCTGAAACACAGTGGTTCCTTCTGAAGGGCAGAAAACACTTTTTGCACTCTAAGGGTGATGGAGCACTGGCACAAGTTCCCAGGAAAGTTGCAGTTTCCCTCACTGGAGAAATTCAGAAACCACCTAAGACACAGTTCTGGGTGACTGGCTCCAAGTGGCCATGCTTGAAGAGGGGAATTGGACCAAATGACTTCCAGAGGTGCCTCCCAACCTTGGCTATCCTGCGAGGCTGTGAAGCAGGTATCTTGCCTGCAAGTGGTATGTCAGTGCTTTGCCTGGTTGCTAGTCACCTACCACACTTCTCAGTCAGAAAATACCTGTTTAAAGCTTCCATAGTCACTTGGTGCATGGTAAAGGGTGAAAAAAGTGGCCAAGGGAGCATTACAGCTAAATGCATTAGCTTCTCCCCACAGGGGTGGTTAACAGGAGCTCCATCTAACAGAATCCACACTGCTGATCAAGTTCACTGAACAGTTTGTAAAATTCTATGGTTATGATTGCACTGATGAAATCAGAAAGTTCCTAAGTCCCCACAAACTAGACATTTTAGCTTTGACTGCAAAAACTGAAATACCATCTCCCTTACCAGTCCATGGAAAACATTTAAGAATTAATCACCTGAAGAGTACTTTTCCAATTAACTAATCCTTGCAATCTATTTTCTTTAATGTTGCCGTTTTTATTATATACTGTTTTGAGTTGATGGGGAAGCATTGCATCAGCTTATTCAGGTCTCTCTTCCTCAAGTCCACAGTTGAACATAATTCATAAATAGGACTACTAAAATTCAACACACAAAACAATTTTTTTCTTGTATAATCTGTCACTTTTATATTATTTGCACTTAAAATAATTACAGAAGCGAGACAATATTTAATTCAATACTAAGGGATAATCTCATAAAAACATTTATTTAAACATTTTTATGCCTTTTTGTGTATACTTTACTTTAAATCAGCCATTCATTACAAATCTACTTTCAGAGATGAAGTTTTAGTCTTCTAATTATAAGCTGCATCTGACATTTCAAACTTCAGTTACAACCTACATATAATGAACATTTATTCTGCTTCATCTCCCAGTCCTTGATAGAGAAACATACAAAGTACCTGAGCTTGTGAAGAAAAAGCAACTTTCAAACATAGTTCACCAGTTTCTTAATTTCTGACTACTCTGCAGTCCTAATCCAATTTTTTCTTATGGAAGATAAGATTTTGATGGATAGGAAAAGGAAGGATTGATACTGTCATTTTTCCTGTAAGTTGCACTTGATCTTTTAAGATATAAAATCAAAACTAATGGAAATATTTATTTGGAATCTCTATCAAAGTTAGCATGATTGCTTATGTCCCAAAGAGAAGCAAAATTAAAACTACAGATAGTCAGGCACCACTTAATCTAGAAGAATGGCCAAAAGGACTTTTCCTAAACTCACAGAAAATTACATGTGCCTTAGAGGTTTCTGCTTGATCTTTCTTTGCTTGACTGTGGCCACCTCCAGCATATACTGTCATGCACAGCATAAAGAGCTGGCATGTATATTACACATCTGCACAATAACAAAAAAAAAAAAAAATTAAAAATTAAGCTTTAGTATGGCAAACTTTTTTTCTGTTTTTTCCATGCAAGTGAAGCTGAGCCTCAGCCCAGACCGTCAAGGCAAGCTTAAGACTGAAAGCTTTCTGCAAGTTCAAAAAGAACATCCCCAAGCAGTTACAAGCTGCCTGCAATCCCTCATAGAGGACTGGACCCTACTTAAAACATTCTGACAGGCAGGCTATTCCACTTTTCTGTTTTCCCTTCCCTCACTCTTCTCCTTCACCTACACACTCATTCCAAATAAATAATTTCATAAATTTTTAGATTTTCTTTTCTTCCTCCTTTCTTTGATCACTATGTAAAGATGAGCCTGTCTGGCTAAATGTCTGTCAGGATCCTCAAGTCATTTTCTGTCTTTTTCAGTGAACTTTAATGATCCCATAAAACTTGCACCATAAATTAAAAGCCAAGTAAAAGCATCTGCTTTTATCAATGCATGATGTACCAGGGCAACATTTGCACCAGGAGTACACAGATGATGTGCACCTCCATCAACTCACAAATGCAATGGTAACAGCAGCAGCAGCAATTAGTGTAAAACCAAATAAGAAACAGCTATCTACATTACTTAGCATGCTGGGAGCTGCAGGTTATTAATTTGTCCACATTTCCAAGTGTTTTACTGGCAATGACTTCAAAGTGCCAGTCACAGCCCTCACATAGCTGTAGACATATTATCTTACTGCAGATATTATGCAAAATATTTTTAATTCAACAAGCCAGTTCTGCATTTTTTTCATGATACCCAGTTGATTATTGACAGTCCTTCTAGATGGCAACTAACATTAGCAATCCTAGTCCTTCACATTATGCTGAGCCAGAGTGGCAAGCATTACTAAAGACAACAATCTTGCCTGAAGGCTCTAGACAACATAATGCAAAGTGAGAAACTTTCTCAAGACAGTCAAAAAAAGAGTCAGAAATTAATTCTGGAACTGCCTCTGTCCAAACTGCACCCCATAGCCAAATGATTGGCTTTTTCCACCTGTGAAAAGGGTGCCTTGCCCCCTCCAGATACACAGTGAATGTCTACCCTGCTGCCTGGAGACTGACAATCCAAATAACATTTAGTGATGAATTCACAGGAGGAAATTACAGAACGCAGTAGATTAGAAATCCATGGATTACCTGCCCAAGCAGTTCCACAGCTCAGTCTTTTTACACAAAGAAAACTTTTCCTGCTTAGGGAACAGCTGCTTTCCATTTGTCCCCTGTTCAGCTAAAGGGAATCTTAGTCCGTACTGCTCCAACTCTCTCTAACAGCCTCACTCCCAGATTTTGCTGAGCCACTTTGCAGTCATTAGCAAATAACGCTACAGGTACTCCCCCTGTGTCAATCAAACATTTATTGACAATAAATGAGGAACCAAAGTCACACAGCTGGGAATCACTGCTTTAACAGCAAAAGGTTGGTCTAGCCAAGAACCCTCTTAGCGCCCCATCCTGAGGTGCTTCTTGCACTGCCTTCAGTCAAGCTACCAAAGAAGCTGGCAGACATTTCATTTCCAGCTTTGGAGGGCCTGGGCTGGCAAAGTAGGAAAGATTAGTGGTAACAATAAGGGTGGGGGAGGGCAGAGAGCTGAGTTAGGAGAGGACTCTCTTTCCGCTCGGACCAGCTCCTGTAAATAACCAGGCGCACAAGGAAAGAAAGGGCATTGCTGTCGCAGGACACCATAAAATGACCCAGGTAAAGCAGGCGATCGCTGCGAGCAGGAGGGCGCTCAGCATGTGCCTCACCGGGGGAGCGGAACAGCGGCTCGGGATGCGCATCACGCCCCAAACATCCTCCGGCGTCCCGCGGCGAGGCTGCCCCGCACCGGGGGAGAGGAGCAAGTGGCTCGGGATGCGCGTCCCGCCCCGCACACGCTCCGGGATCCCTGCGAGCTCCGCCGGTCTCNGCCGCGGCGTCACCGCCGCCCGCAGAGGTCGCGGGTAGGTCAATGGAACCAAGACCGGGTCGGTACCGGGACTTCCATACTCAGCGCTGGCCCAGCGCATGGAATCGGTTATCAGGGACTGACGCAAAAACCGTCATTATTGGGCATTTTGCAGGTCACGGGTGGAACTCCCAATGCAGTTTGCTTAGAAACACCCTTCATAAAATCATTTTCTTAAGGAAATTAATGGGAATTGGGTCACTTACTCCATCAATTTTTCACTCAGCATTTGAGTGCCAGAGAGAAAGGGAGAAGTACTGATAAAATTTCCCAGTAAAGCGACTTGCAATGTAATGTTTCCGTTCTGTAACCTGTACAATTCCACTCCTGGTTAATTTCTGCTGTCCGGATGGCCTCCAAACACCTGCCCTGAAATTCACTCCAAGCACTGCACTCAGCTGCAGCAGACGCTCATAGGTATAGTATTTCTGCACCCTCACCCTTTGCTGTGATTCAGCAAAGCATTCCTGCTTATTCACCAAAACACTTGGGCATGTGCTAGTTTTTAAGCATGCATGTAGCTCCCCTTATCTCTGTGTAGCTTTTTTCTAGGCCACAAAAGCCACTTTCAGACCTACCTTTCTCTGAGAATCCAGGCTGTTTGAGGACATGCACACCACTTGGAAGAAGAATATGTTCCTGAATCAAAGCTAGATGGCAACTTCACAGCTGTGTAGCCCTTGCACATAAAAGGGCAGGAAGGAGCAAATTAACACATCTTCATTTGCTTAAAGACAGAAACTACAGTTGGCTGATTAATGGGAGACAGTATGAAGGTCTTTAGTGACACAAATGTGAATTTAAACTGAATAAAAACCTCTCTGTAACCAGCAACTAGCACATTGGCACATGCAACTGCACCAGCAAAGGACGCTTCAGTTGCAAGAGCAGACAAAAGCAGAGCTCCTCAGAACTCTGAAGGTTTTGCTGTCAGGCATCTTGCAAAAAGACTAAAAACACTAAGCTGCCTTAAAGTTTCACACTGTAGTTTTTAAGAGCAAAAACGGACTTACACTTTTGAGTCACAAATGCTTAAGCCCCAAGCTACCATTTTCACATCAGCCTCAGCACAGCTCTTTGTAGGCATGTATCCTTCATCCTCCAGTTAGAACTTCCTGCTTACCTAAAGTCACCTTTTCAATGAGATACATTACAGTGGATGATATTAAATTTTAGATTGGATATTTATGCAAAGTGTTGCTGACTAATGGTTGCACAGGAACCATAATGTTGACCTCTGGCTATCTCACATTTAAATTTCACCGCTCTAACCATCCATTAACAGAGTGTTGTTTTTACATGGAGTCTAATAGATGATTTTAAAACATTAAAATAACAAACCCATGAAAAGGGAAGCTATGAGAGCTTGTCAAAATACTGATGCCTACCAAATATCATGTGCATGCAAAGAGATAGGCAACATGACAGAAAGACACTTTTTAAACTTTGAATGTTGTCAGCCAACCATTGAACGCAGTACCTAGAAAGTTGTTCAAACAATCTACAGCAAACATGGCAGACAAGCCAGACTGAACTGCCAGTCTAGACTTTTTTCAATCTGGCCTCAATGTCTTGCTCTTTCAAACTTCCCAAGCAACTCAGCAAGGCACTTAATCTTTTCACATCCATGACACTTTTTCAGCCCACCTCATGAAGCCAAATCAACAATTGTGATATAAAAGTGATAGCTGTCACAGAAATGTCTCCTTTAAACCAGCACTGAACATGGAACACCACAATGTGCACCCTGTTAGCTTCACTATGTATGGAGAGCTCCAGGCTTTGGCACATTGTTAAGAAGATAGTTTTTCTGTCCAAGGTGCAAATATCCAATCTCTTGAGAAGAATTAGTTAACTGTGATCCACCTTACTTCAGTGTTTCACAATGGAGTACATTTAAGCACTGTTTTAGAAAAATCTCTGCCCAAAAATTATGAGATGGACAGTTAAGCATGATAGCTCAGCTGCACGCTGGCTACTGAGCTACAAAAGCTGATAATGCTCTTCACATGTCTATTCATGCTTTTGAATGTTATTAACAGCTTTCTTGAATACTTTTCACTTTAGTGATACACAATTTGTTTTCCATCATCCTAGCTCTGGAAAGCTGTTCGTCACATGCCTGAGTTTTTTCCATAGACTTATCCTTAAAGATGTTAGGTCTCCAACCTCCAGTGAGGTTAGCAATACCAACACATGTATCTGCAGACACTGAATTTACGTGCAATGGATTCCTACTGGATTGTGGTCTCAGTTTGGGAATACCAATACAAAGCTAACAGAGTTATGCTCTGCTTCAGAAACACTCCCTGTTCTTCTAAATGGAAATCCAATTGTATCAAACATAGCAAATAAACCTGCCCAACTAACGACTATTTTAAGGCTATTTGAAGCTTTCCAGTAACGTGCATTTGAACTCCACAGACCACAACACAATGCCTTTTTCCTCACTTGAATAGCTAGATCGATCAGACTTTCACCACCTGAAATTTCAAGGAACCAAGAACAAACTTGCGAAGTGCCATCCCAAAGGAATTTTTCTCATCTGAAAGTAGTGACAACCCCCAAAAAAAGTGCTGGGTTTTGTTTTTTCCTCCCTCCCCAATCTGCTGCTGCTATTCGAAGGGCAAGAAAGTTTCCATTTTATTTTACCTACTTTCCCAGCTTAAAAAAAGGCAATTTGACATAAACTCTTGCAGTTGCAGCGAGAAGAAAAGTTCCACAACCAACTGACTGGATTCTGTAAACTGCTTATTGTCAGGTATTTCAGCAGCACAAAAAAAACCCCAGAACAGCAGTAACTGAATAGTCAGCTCACACGTGTGAAAATTGCAACCTCCAAGCTATTCTGGGAGCAATGCTCTGTTTTCTGTAACATTTCTGCATAATCAGACCAGAAAGCATGTTCTTTGCTGGAGAAACTATGATTACATGCATGTCGGTATGCCTTGTGTTACAGCTGAGTCCCCAGTTCCTAACTAGAGCTCCTGAGGCTCAACTGCAACGCAAGTGAAATAAAACACTTAAATGATGAAAGCAGTTAACCTGGCACTGCCAGCAAAACACATGGAGCATTTCTAAACTGCAGTCGCTCTCTCTCCAGCGGATGCCACCAACTTCCCTTTTTAACCAACACGTCTACTCTTCTTTAGGGCAGGTAAAAGAGTCCTCCCACTACCTCTTACACGTCGAGTGGAGAGGAGAAATGATACAAATTTAACTTGAAAGTACTTCAGCTGGACCAGTGAAAACAAGACCCAGTTGCAAAGTTACCTAACTGAGCCCGTACTGCACAACTACAGCCAGTTGTGTAACAAACCTCAGGACAATTTTGCAGCTCTTAATCAGGCAAAACTCCCCGCTGATTTCCACGAGGGAGCTCTAATCAATCAAAAGCTCTGAGAACTGATTCCGGTTTTCTCCCTTTTAATGAAAAGGTTTATTTTGAGCTATAAGAAGATCACATTATATGAACTCGGCAAACCCATAGCGATCACTTTAACGGCTTAAGGAATTCGTCCTGTGTTTTAATCTACCAACTGCATTTGGTAGTGTACAGGAAAAAAAGAAAAAACACCTTAATAGACATAAAATAACTTCACAAATAACGGACCTGTTCTCCTAACAGGTAAATAAAAGATGGAATAGACAGAAGGAGATCCGCGGCACTTTAATTAAACTCCATCCCCTTTGGGCGAACGGGGAAGACCAGCGTCCCCACCCGGGTGCCTGCCTGAAGTTGCGCCGCTCCCCGCGGCAGCCGGGCAGAGAATCCCCCCGCGACACGCCCGCAAGCGACCGGCGGGGGTCCCGCGAGCATCCCGACACCGCTCAGGGCAGACCCTGTCGGGAAGAGCCTGTCGGAGCGGCGGCGCCGGGGGTCGGAGGGAGGGAGGCGGGCGGGATGCGAGGCACCCGCTCCACGTGCGCCCCCTCCG